>CAUYON010030325.1:0-73197 GCA_963573935.1 Arctocebus calabarensis
AGAATAACTGCAGATCTCTCTGATCAAACCTTTCAATCTAGAAGAGAATGGACATCGATTTTTAATCTCCTAAAACAAAATAATTTTCAACCCAGGATCTTATATCCAGCTAAACTAGTTTCATTTATGACGGAGAAAATAAATACTTTAATGACATCCACATGTTGAAGAAATTTACTGTAACTAAAACAGTTCTCTAGGATTTTCTCAGACCTATTCACCTTAATGATCAGCATAATCCTCCAATGCAGAAGTAAACTCATCCAGAACCTTTGTATCAAATTCCAATTTCCACAGCAATGAAAGGATTAAAAATGTCCACTAAACTTTCTAAAGAGTTGTCAATATTTTCAATTAATGGTTTAAATTGTCCTCTAAAGAGTCATAGGTTGGCTGAATGGATACAAAAACTCAGGCCAGATTTCTGCTGAATACAAGAATCTCATCTTACCTTAAAAGATCAAGGTAGACTCAAGGTGAAGGGATGGTCATCTATATTCCAGGCACATGGAAAACAGAAAAAAGCAGGTGTTGCAATCTTATTTGCAGATACAATAAGCTTTAAAGCAACCAAAGTAAGGATGGATAAAGACGGACATTTCATATTTGCTAAAGGCACTACTCAATTTGATGAGATTTCAATCATTTATATTTATGCACCCAACTAGAATGTGCCACAATTTGAAAGAAAAACTCTAATAGACACGAGTAACTTGATTTCCTCCAGATTCATAGTAGTTGGAGATTTTAATACTCCTTTAACAGTGTTGGATATATCCTCCAATAAGAAGCTAAGTAAAGAAATTTTAGATTTAAACTTACCCATTCAGCAACTGGATTTAACAGACATTTACAGAACATTTCATCCTAATAAAACTGAATACACATTCTTCTCATTAGCCCATGGAACATACTCCAAAATGGATCACATCTTAGGTCACAAGTCTAACCTCAGCAAAATTAAAGGAATAGAAATTATTCCTTGCATCTTCTCAGACCACCATGGAATAAAAGTTGAACTCAACAATAACAGGAATCTGCATACTCAAACAAAAACATGGAAGCTAAACAACCTTAGGCTGAATGATAAATGGGTCATAGATGAGATTAAGAAGGAAATCAACAAATTTTTGGAACAAAACAACCATGAAAACATGAATTATCAGAACCTCTGGGACACTGCAAAGGCAGTCCTAAGAGGGAAATTTATAGTACTACAAGCCTTCCTCAAGAAGAGAGGAAGTTAACAACTTAATGGGACACCTCAAGCAACTGGAGAAGAAAGACTATTACAACCAAAAACCCAGCAGAAGAAAAGAAATAACCACAATCAGGACAGAATTAAATAAAATTGAAAACAGAAGAATTATACAACAGATCAATCAATCAAAAAGTTGGTTCTTTGAAAAGGTCCATAAAATAGATAAACCTTTGGCTAACATAATCAGGAAAAGAAAAGAGTAAACTCTCTAATTTCATCAGTCAGAAATGGTTAAGACAAAATAACAAGAAACCCCTCAGAAATTAAAAAAATCCTTAATGAATATTATAAGAAACTTTAATCTCAGAAATATGAAAATTTGAGGGAAATTGACCCATACTTGGAAGCACGCCACCTTCCTAGATTTAGCCAGAATGAAGTGGAAATGTTGAAAGGCCGTTATCAAGTTCTAAAATAGCATCAACTATACAAAACCTCCCTAAAATGAAGGGCCTGGGATCAGATGGCTTCACATCAGAATTCTACCAAACCTTTAAAGAGGAACTAGTACCTATATTACTCAAACTTTTCCAAAATATACAAGAAGAAGGAATACGATCCAACACATTCTATGAAGCAAATATCACCCAAGGATGCTAACCAAGTAAAGGACAACTTAGGAACCAAACCCATTTATTCACTCGACTTCTTCCCACTCTCATGCTGAAGAGCTATTTTATTTTATTAATAAGAAATTAATTTACAAAAAAATGGGACTTTGCCAGGGGTGGTGGCTCAACTCTGTAATCCTAGCACTCTGGGAGGCTGAGCCAGGAAGATTACTTGAGCTCAGAAGTTTGAGACCATGCTGAGGAAGAGTGAGATCCCACCTTTACTAGAATGGAAAAAATAAGCTGAGTGCAGTGGGAGGCGCCTGTGGGTTCCAGCTTCTTGGGAGGCTGAGGCAGGAGGATTGCTTGAGCCCAAAAGTTTGAGGTTGCAGTGAACTATGATAATGCCATTGCTAGAACCTGAGTGACAGAATGAGACTCAGTCTCCAAAAAAAAAAAGGAACGGGAATTTGGTGAAGTACAAAAAGTGTGCCTTGTTGTTGTGGATAAAATGTGTTCTTATTAAGAAGAGCAGCAATATCAAAGTACCTGAATTTCAAACCCTATTCATATGCACAGTAATTTTGTGTTCTTTTGTTCTGGTATACAGCTCTTTCACTTTTCCTTTACTTAAGAGGTCATCCCCCAGCTGACTATTACATATTGGAGTTTCTTAAGGGTTATTCCCAGGCTTTCTCTTCTTATACCATAGGCAGTCTCATTTGTGCTAAAAACTTTAATCACTCCCTACATCTAGATGATTCCTAAATTTATAGGAGCTCAAATCTCACAAGTGAAATCCAGATCCATATATACATTTTCCTTCTTGTTGCCCTCACCTGGGTATGACTGCTATCTTTGTGAGAGACATTCTATTAATCTGGTAGCAACCAAAACCTGAACATCTTCTGCTCTCTTCATATTATACTTTAATAAATCACATAAGCCATTCATCTCTAACATTATGCCAGAGACCATCACTCTTTCCTGGACTATACCATGGACTATACCATGAACTTCTACTCAAACCTATTCCTCATGCAGACTAACCTTTGAAAAATGGAACTCTTCACACTAAAACACTTTCCACTGATTTCAAAATGAGGACCAGTGCGCTTACTGGGACCACAGTGCCCTGTAGGTTCATGCCCTGATACTTCTACAGCCTCCTTGCAGGCCATGCTTCCCTCATTCCCTGTGCACTCTGGCCACATTTCATTCTCCCTTCTGCCACCAAACCTTGGCTTACGCTGTTCTCTCTTCCCAGGACTTTTTCCCCCTCACCCTCCTGCACCAGTTAACTATTGTCCTTCAGATTGCAGCTGAGCTGACACTTTGGTTTCTTTTGTTGTTGTTTTTTTGAAACAGAGTCTCACTTTGTTGCCCTCTGTAGAGGGCTGTAGCATCATAGCTCACAACAACCTCAAACTTTTGGGCTCAGGTGATTCTCTTGCCTCAACCTCCCAAGTAGCTGGAACCTACAGGCACCTGCCACAACACTGGACTATTTTTTAGAGATGGGGTCTCACTCTTACTCTGGCTGGTCTTGAACCTGGTGAGCTCAGACAGTCTAGCTGCCTTGGCCTCTCAGAGTACTAGGATTACAGGCATGAGCCACCATACCTGGCTATCAGCTGACACTTTGTATTGGTGGCCCACCCTCATCCTCAGATTAATGTGCATGCCCTTATCATTCACTTTCATAGCCCTGTGGACCTCTCATTATTTCATTTTCTACAGTTGTCATTAGGATACAGGATTTACCCACTCAGGGTTGGACAGGGATTCCCCCCTCCATTCTCTAAGCCCAGATGAGCTTAGAAATCAGACCCCCATCTCTAGACACAAACAGGCTGCCCTTTCTAGGCCACACCCCCTGAGCTCTAGCAAGGTCCTGAAAACAGCAGCCTGAAACATTTTGGGTGGTTCCATCTTGAGTAGAGAGCACACACCCTAATCCCTTCCCAGAGGCAAAAACTGCACAGACCTAATCTATGTATCCCATAGACAAAGGACCCAAGGGGAGACTTCCAACTTGGATTTTCCTCTTTGCCAGAAGCTTTAGTACTTTTTACTCTTTCTGTATTCCTTTCTGTCCAATAAAATCCTATCTTACTACTGATCTGTGGTCCATGTGTTCATTCTTTGAATCCCCGAGACCAAGGACCTACTGAGGAAGAAATTCTGGTAACTTATTTTGGGGACTCACCCAGGATTGAAGATCTGTGGTAAGCAATGGGACCACTTAACTGTATCCTGTTTTTCTCTACAATTGTAATAATGGAGACATAATTTTGATGCCCATCAGCCCCTAAAAGTGCATAGTATGGCTGCCAACCTCCAGATCTGGGGCAAGAAAATATTCGGGAACAAACTTTCTAATTTCCTTTGGTTCCTTTTTAAAAAAGAACTTCCATTAGAATGCTTCTGTATCCACTCCTTTTCTCTGGTTGAGAACCTAGCAAAGTGAAGTAGTGTCCAGAGGTCCTGGGGTCCCCAGCAATGGTTCTGACCCCCTGGCACTGGAGGGCCTTCTGAAAAACATACTCTCCCAGCTCTTGTACTATCCTCTCAGGTCTTCCTTGGTCCCAAACCTCTTCTAATCTCTACAGCCCCCTGCCACTTTTTCTCTCCTTGTAGTTTGAGTGCTTTGTTTTAGTGTTTGCTTTCTATATTTAGCTAAGATTGAACTGGCTCTTTCTGGTTTCAAAAGGTCCTTTTCATTGCCTCTTCCTCCAAAATTAAATTAAATTGGCTTTTGCAATTTTAAGAACTCTGTTAATGGTTAGAGGACAGGAAGTTGACTCCAAACAAAGGGCAAAATGACTACCCGACATGGCTTCTCTGGGCAACCAGGAGCCTAGGAAGGGAAGCCTGGGGCAATCCTTTAGGCAAGTATGGCCCGAAACCTTGGCTATAGTTCAATTTCTTCTTTAAAAGGAAAAAGGAAAGAAAGAAAACCTTTAAAAATGAAGAAAGGCAAAGAAAATGATCCTGAGTATTTGACTTTGTCTGGTCTCTTGGTGTAAATGGAAAGGTTCAAAGTCATTCCAGGTTTCTCTAAGACTTCTGCTAGTTGTGACTTAATTCTAACGCAAAAGTTTTAAAGTATCTCTCAACCCTGGTTTTTACTAGTTTAATTATTGTTGCCTTGCTAACTTTGGGGGAAGAAAAGAAGGCGGAAAACATAGCATTTAAGACCTACCCACGATAAAAAGCCTATTTCCTTTGTTACTGTGATTTAGAAAAAGCTTGTAAAAATTATAAAGGGATACACATTCTAGCACTGCACAGGAGTTTTCTCCAGACCAGGACTTACCCCCACTTTGATTGACAGGCATGTGCTCATTTGCACGTGCAGAAAGAGGCAGAACTTACAGCAGGTGAGAACAGGCTCCCGGATACCTAATTTCTCAGGCTGCACTGAGTAATAAGCACAGGGGAGCCCGTGGGTATAAAGTGCTACACTGGTAATTCTGGCCAAATCCAGACAAGTCAGGGGCTGAAGAGGCCACTCTCCTCAGGAATTCTTCCCCAAGAATTGGAGGGACATTTCCTTTTGTTTGGCTAGCAGGCTTCCTGAGTTGGTCAGAGGACAACCCAGGAACACAAAGGGTGAGATTGATTAATACGCTAGACATTTGTTCTTTCCCACAGATGGGTATGTTCTCTCTCTAAGAGAACACTTAGTAACATGTTCACTCCCCAAAAGAACTTTCATCAGGTGGGACTACCATGGCTCCTGGATACCTGATTTTTCAGCCTGTGCTGGCAGAATATCCCGCTAGCTATATTCTAAAGCATTGGGATATATTTGATCCCCAGACACTGGGAAAAGAATGTATGGTTTTCTTCTGCATTCAGGCCTGGCCTTAGTATCAACTTGACTCTCCAGTGATGAGCGATAACCACCAGAGGGTACTCTAAAGTATGATAAACAAAAGGGGAAATAGTCTGAATTACCTATGTGCAAGCTTGCTTTTTTCTCAGAGATAAACTGCAACTGTGTAAAACCTTTCAGATAGATTCAGCTTTCCTGCCTATAGTAACTTCCCCAAATGTCCAGGGATTCCTGATAGAGAGGCCGTCACCACCTAGTTCAAACCCACCCTCTATTTCTCCCACATCTTCCTCTGTGCTTTTAGGAAACCCCAAGGAGTCTGTTTCAAGAGTTTCTTCTGATCTGTTGGGACCCACAGAAAGCAACTGAATCCTTCTTTGTGTCCCTTGTTCAACACTGTGGATGGTGAAAGGGGAAATGCGTGAGTATTCACTCCATTTTCTCTGGCAGATTTAAAACAAATTAAGGTTAATTTAGGAAAATTTTCTAACAATCCAGATAGGTACACAGATGTTCACCAAGGGTTAGGAGAAAGCTTTGACCTGTCTTAGAAAGATGTAATGCTGCTACTAGATCAACCTTAAACTTTAAATGAGAAAAATGGAGTCTTGGATGAAGCGAGAATGTAGAGTGATTTGTGGTTCATGTCCGATACTGACAGCAGCATGTCCTCTGAGGAAAGGAACAGATACCCCACAGGAAGATAGGCAGTTCCCTTTGAGGATTCCAAATGGCACCCTGAGAGACAACTGGTGACCAGTGGTATAAACATTGTCTAACATGTATCCTGGAAGGTTCACTTTGATCCAAGAAAAAGCCTATGAATTATTCTCAGTTGTCTCCTATTTCCCAAAAGCAAAATGAAAGTCCCTCAGCCTTTCTTGTGCGGCTCAGGAAGGCAATGAGAAAACACACTGTTGGGCGGTAACTTGTGGCTCAGTGGGTAGGGCATCGGCTCCACATACTGAGGGTGGAGGGTTTGAACCCAGCCTCAGCCAAACTGCAACAAAAAAGTAGGCAGGCGCTGTGGCAGGCACCTGTAGTCCCAGCTACTCAGGAGGCTGAGGCAAGAGAATTGCTTAAACCCAGGAGTTGGAGGTTGCTGTGAGCTGTGACACCACAGTTCTCTACCGAGGGTGATAAAGTGAGCCTCTGTCTCTTAAAAAAGAGAGAGAGAGAGAAAACACACCGTTGACAACCAACCCCTTAGAGACCCAAGGTATTTTAAAAGATAAATTTATCATTCAGGCAGCACCAGACATTTGAAGAAAACAGAAATTGGCTCAACGCCCAGATCATAATCTGGAGAATCTTCTTAAAATGGCCACAGTCATCTTTTATAATTGAGATTAAAAAAAAAAAAGAAAAAGAAGGTGGGGGGAAAAGAATGCCTGCTCTAGTAATGCACTCCAACAAGCAGGCACCATTCAGGGGCAGAGGAAAGTTAGAGGAGCTAAGAACAAGTGCTTCCAACATGGTCAGAATGGCCACTGCAGAAGCAAAGGCCTCCTGAGACAGTAATCCCATCAGCCCCCAAATTGGATTGACGGTGCCCAGGGCAGTTTCTCCTGGCTCCATGTCATCACCCCTCAAGAGCCCTGGGTCTGCCTCAGAGTAGAGGGCCAGGAGACAGAATTTCTTCTGGACACTGGAGCAGCCTTTTCTGTACTCCTCTCTAACCCTGGTCTTCTCTCCCTCAAATTTACAACTATATATGGGATGTCTGGAAAGCCAGTTTACCAAGTTCTTCTCTCAGTCTTTAAGCTGCAACTGGGGCAACTGGGTGTTCTCTCATGCCTTCCTGAAAGTCCTGTTCCTCTTTAGGGGAAGGACATACAAAGTAAAGCAAGAACAACCATTTATAAGAAGATGGGCCAAGAACCTATCCTATACCTTCCTTTATTAGAAATAGAAATTAACCCAAAAGTATGGGCTACTGAGGTGGGAAGAGCAAAATATGCTCAACTGGTCCAAATTAAGTTAAAAACATCCCACCATAACTCAGGGATTTAGGGACAGCCCTCATGTGTTTGGACAAGCCTTAGCCTAAGACTTCAGTCATTTGGGCAGCGCCTGTGGCTCAATGGAGTAGGGCGCTGGTCCCAAATGCCAGAGGTGGTGGGTTCAAACCCAGCCCTAGCCAAAAAAAAAAAAAAGACTTGAGTCATTTTTCATAGCCCATAACAACTCGTGTTAGGTAGATAGATGACATTCTTTTGAAAGTACCACATGAAAAGGAATGCCACAAAGCTACCCAAGCTCTACTTTCTAGCTAATTGTGGATATAAAGTTTCCAAGGTTAAAGCCCAATTATCTGTGACTGAAGTACACAATTTGGGTCTCTAACTTTCACAGGGGAGGCGGGCCTTGGACAAAGAAAGAATAGAACCAATGTTGGCTCACCCTAAACATTAAACTCTCAGACAGCTTTGAGGTGTCTTAGGAATTACAGGCTTTTGTACATTCTGGGTTCTAAGATACAGTGAAATCGCTAGACCACTGTATTCTTTAATTAAAAATGCTCCAAAAAAGTGCCTGCTCACTAGAATGGAAACCAGAAGCAGATAAGGCACTCCAACAGTTGAAAAATGCTCTTTTACAGTTAAGGCCCCCACTTTAAGTCCCCCTACTAGCCAACAATTTAATCTGTATGTTACAGAGTGAACTGAAATTGCCCTAAGAGTCTTGACCCAACACAGGGGTCCAGTTTTACAACCTGTAGCTTATCTTAGTAAAGAAATTGACACTGTGGCCAAGGAAAGGCCACACTGTCTGTGAGTTGTAGCAGCTGTAGCCTTCTTAACTCCAGAGGCAACTAAGATAACTTTGGGAAGAGACCTAGTTATTTATACCTCTCGTCACCTTACTGGACTTTTAAATTCAAAAGGCAATCTTTAACTGTCAAACAACCACCTCCTTAAATATCAAGCTTTGTTATTAGAAAGGCCAGTGCTATAATTATGCACCTGTGCCATTTTGAATCCTGCCACTTTCCTATCTGAGTCCACTGAGGAAATAGGACATGACTGCCAACAAATTATAGCACAGACCTATGCATCCAGAGAAGCCTTACAAGAAACTCCCCTACCTAATTCTGACAGGGTTTTATATACAAATGGAAGTTCTTTCATAGAATAGGGAACTCACAAAGCAGGTTATGCTGTAATTATTCAACATACTATAATTGAGAGTGGGTCTCTCCCTTCAGGAACCAGCGCACAATTAGCTGACCTAATAGCTTTAACACACACTTTAGAAATTGGGAGAGACAAACCGATGTATACACTAATTCAAAGTATGCTTTCCTCATTTTATATGCCCATGCTGCCATTTGGAAGGAAAGACAAATACCTATAAAATGGTTCACCCATAAAATATCATCATAAAATAGACAGGTTATTACAAGCTGTTCATGCTCCACAAGAAGTAACAGTTATTCATTGTAAGGGACACCAAAAATCTTTAGATGACATTTCTGAAGGTAACCTACTTGCCTATAAGAGGCTAAAATGGCAGCACAGTAGGGAACAATTCCCTTTGTGGAATCCCTCATTTGGGAGGGATCGCTTGAGAATCATGCACAACACATGCACTCAATATACATACCACAATATAAAACAGTCAAGGAACGGAGTTTATCCAGAGGCTTCACTACTTTCTTCAGGCTGTCTAAAAAACAGGGGTCGACTTTTGCTATTACCTGCTGCAAGTCAATGTAAAATACTTAAAACTTTACATCAGTCTTTTCATTGTGGCACTGAAAGTACCTATCAAGTAGCCAAAGCTCTCTTTAATGGGAAAATCTTAATTTAAAACCATAAAACAGATAATAAGGATTTGTGATGTATGTCAGAGAAACAACCCTTCAAATTACCATCTAGAACCCCCACCCCCCGGTACACAAAAACAAAGTAAATAACCAGGTGAAGATTGGCAAATAGATTTTACTCATATCCCCCATGGTATTCAATATTTGCTGGTATTTGTGGATACGTTTTACTAATTGTGTTGACATGTTCCCCTGCAAGACAGAAAAGGCCCAGGAAGTTGTAAAGGCTTTATTTTAGTATGTGAGATTATCTGCAGGTTTGGATTCTCTCAGAGTTTGCAAAGTGATAATGGGCCCGCCTTCAAAGTAGCTATTACACAGGGAATTTCTAAAGCTCTGAGCATAAAATATCATCTACACTATTCTTGAAGGCCCCAATTCTATGGGAAGGTAGAAAAAGTGAATGATAAAAATCAAAGGCCAGTTATAAAAGCTAACTCAAAGGGACTCATCTCCCTTGGACTGAATTACTTTCCATTGTTCTCCTTAGAATAAGAGATTTACCTCAGAGACTCAGTTGTAACCCATTTGAGTTATTACATGGAAGACCCCTTTTAACTTACAATTAATTAATAGATTAAGGAACTACAGAATTAGTAAAACATATTACTTCTTTGGCTAAATTTCAACAAATCCTTAAAAATCTCCCAACTACATTTTCGTATTCAACATTAAAAGAGCTTTTCTCTCCTGGAGATCTAGTTATGATCAAAACTCTTCCATGCAACTCACCTTCCCTGACCCCAAGTTGGGAGCTCCCTTTCCCGTAATCTATTTTCTACAGCTGTTAATATTATGGGAATCGATTCATGGATACATCACTCACAGTAAAATCCTGGAACCTACCACCTTCTATAGAAATGGATCATGAAGAGAGTCAACCACAGCCCACCTACACTTGTGAGCCTAAAGAAAATCTGAAGTAATTACTCAGAACCCAGCAAGGTAAGCGTTAATATAGTTTTCTTTCAAAGTCGCTGACTTTATTTCCAACCTGGTACTGTAATTAACTCCCTCCTCTCACTGTTCTACCCTTGCCTTTTAATGTGCTAATCAGATTTAAGTCTTCCAGAGACTGACATCAGGCCACAAACAGTAAATATGGCTCCTGTCAAGACCCGATTCTATTGCAGATTCCTGATCTCCTCCCTCTGGAAAAATCCTAAATGCCCCTTTTCATCAGCAGCCTGATCCAGCAGGAAGCAGTTAAACCAAGCTGACACCCATTTCCCTCTCTAACAGCAGTTAGGGTTTTACTCAGAGAGGGAGAATTGACACAGGGTTCCCCCATTCAAGGCTGGACAGGGGACTCCAGTTTCCTAGGCCTAGGCAATTTCATGAAGGGAACCCCCTGCCCTTCCCCAGCAAGCTGGAAGGACTACATTCATTCATTTGTTAATATGCTAACATTGAAAAGGTGTCTTCCATCTACCAAGTTGTGACCAAATGTAATTCTCAAGAACTTATACTCCTAGATAAAAACCCACACAGAGACTTCCCAGTTGGGTCTTTCCCTCTGCCAGAGCTTTGGTGCTTTTATACTCCTTCTGTATTCCTTTCTGTCTAATAAATCTTATCTTACCACTGATCTGTGCTCTATGTGTTCATTCTTCAGATCCCCAAGACCAAGAACCTACTGAAGAAAGAAATTCCAGTAATACTATGTCACCCTGATTAGTTACAGACACATTCATTCCTCTTGTCATGATGTATTCACTCCTATTGTCCTTTCCTTCTTGGCATTTTTCTCCTAGGCGTTCTGTCCACACCAGGCATCAGAATGGCATTGTGTCCTTCCTCACCTGAAGAGAGAGTAACTATATACCTCCTTTGGCCTCCTGGCCCAGGACTTTGGATTGTAATACTAATCTTTCTGTTGTTTCAGGCTTTCTTTTGATAGCAGCTCATAAAGTCCATCTTCTGTATGTTTGGGCACAACTCCCTGGTGATTCTCAGTTCTCAGACCTGTGGTTCTGGCTTCCTTTCTCTCTTTAGTGAGAAATTGTCCCCCAGCTCCTGATGCTTTTACCAGGGTAACAGTAGAAAGAGAGACGAACACCTAGAAATCCCAAGATGCCTGTGCTTTCTGGAGCTCACAATTAAATAATTGTCCTTTTTCTCCTCCTTCCAATAAAATCTTCAGGCACAGTAAAATCTTTAGTATTATATAGCCAAGATGTCTGAGAAGACATAGGAAACAAAGTCAGTTCCAATGAAATGACTGATCAGTCAAGTGGGCATGAAAAAGGAATGTCTGTGAGGGAAAATGATGAAGAAGTAAGCATCGGGTTGGAACACATCTCTTGGTTTGCTCAGAGGTGGGTGAACATCTGCTCTTTAGCCCAGTCCTGCACATCTGCAGAGCCAAAGATGAGGTAGAAGGCCAGGCCTGATATGTTAATAGAAGCTGAAAGCAAGAAGACATTTCTCCAGCCAAACTCAGAGTCCTGGAGGTAGGAAATTACAAGTTCTTACCAGTTGCCCACTTCTTATCCCTCTTGATTGCAACACACTTTGGCTAGCAGTCCTACTGCTCCCCACAAGCCACCCCCAACATCTGCTCCAAGCTGTATAGGCTTGCTGGCTGCTTCTGGAATATGCAGGATCATTTTTGCCATAAGGCCACTGCCCCTTGGCTAGAGCGTTCTCCCCACCACATTGCCATCTGGCTCGCTCCTTCACTTCCTTTCAGTCTTTACCTAAATGTTACCTTTTCAGTGCATCTGTCCTTGACCATGATATTAAAATTGAAATTCCACCTTATTTTATGTGCCCTATTCTCCTCTTTTCTTAGCATTTATCACCATTCAGCATATCATACATTTTAATTATTTCATCAGTTTTCCTTTGGTTTCTTTCCTACAACATAGGTTTCACAAGCGAAGGAACTTCTGTTTTATTCACTTAAGCAGTGCATAGCCCATGCTGATGTTCAATTCTTAACTACTGAATGAATCAAAGAATGACAGGATTTCCACTTTAAACAACCATTTCTAACAATGTGTTAGTCAATGCCTGGAATAGATTCAAGGCTTCAAAAGAAAGAAGGGACATGAATTCATAAGGAATACCGTTTCTTTATTATTCTCCATCTGTTTATCTGTCTTATTGGTGGAAAACAACAGTTTCCACCAATACAGTTAAAGAATGGTATGTATGTCAATGGAAAACAACAGTTAA
Source organism: Arctocebus calabarensis (assembly GCA_963573935.1). Taxonomy (NCBI): domain Eukaryota; kingdom Metazoa; phylum Chordata; class Mammalia; order Primates; family Lorisidae; genus Arctocebus; species Arctocebus calabarensis. Next base: position 12,663 of record CAUYON010030325.1, read on the forward strand.
AGAATGGTATGTATGTCAATGTCATATATATCTCTCTTCCCGTAAAGTCTGTAGCAATAAGCTTCCTAGGAAATTCTCAAGTCTTCAAGTGAGTTTGTTTATTTTGGGTACTTTAAATTCATCTTCTAGGCTACTATACAAATGAAAACATGATGTTTCTATAGGTTTCTCTTATGAATATTTATGAGAACATTTGACCTCACCTGACTGATGAAAAATCCAGCAACAGTGGGAGAGATGGCTCCAGCTATGTGTGCAAAGACTTGTAATAACCCCTTGAGAAAGCCAGTGTACCTGGGAGAGAGAAAGAGAAAGGGGGGAAACATCCCATATAAAGAAATGGTTAATCTCATTTGGTCTGTTACAACTCTGTGATTATCTCTGGGGATGCTTAGAATTGTTAAACCTGAATAAATGCACTGACTAATGATCTGTGTAATCGTGTGCTTGAATCTGAGACTTCTAAGGGGTAACCTGTACTAACTTGTCAACACTGTTGATACAAAATGTACACTTTTATGATTTGCACCTGGTTTATAGGTTTCTTGCAATTTTTGTTTATTTCTGCTATTAAATGTGATTCCATTGCTTTGTTGTTAGGCATAAAATAGCCTTCATTAGGTATAAAAGACCCCTCACTGGATGGAACTTTGGTTCCCCTAAGACCAATATATCTCCCAAGTATCTTGGTCGTTTCTTATCTGAAGATGAAGCATGCCCTGTTGAGTGGGGCAGAACCTTGTGAGCTCCATTTGGAGTCTCAGTAACTTAGGTAAATATTTCTCCTACAATGCTGTGTACTTTGCCTTTATGAAAGCCTTACATGAGCATACCCTGTGGAGTCTCATTAAACCTTTTCAGGGATCCAACCCTGTGTAAGTGCTGCATTCCTCAGCAGAGAGAGATTTGTGTGAATCTCCCTCAGCTAAGCAGGGAGTGTGGCCCCTGACTGTTCTTGTTCACACCTGGAAAAACTTAAGTTCACAACGGTTGGCCAGCTTTGGGTCTCTTCCAGGAATTACTTGGATATAGGGCTGGTGCTGACATTTCCTGGGACCTATTATTGCACATGTCATATTTTACCTGTGTCAGAGAGGGGTAATAAATATTGGACCTGAACTGAGCTTCTGTGCACTTGAGGCAAAGGTATCCCTACCTAGGAGCAATATCCAAGAAATTGACAAGGGCTCCTGCTTCCAAGAAGCTGCTGGTGGCAGAGGACAGTACCAAGAAGGTCATGGTCACGCTGTGGCTGGATCTGACCCAGGTCAGGGACACGAGGATTATGGATGGGAAGAGAACCCCTGGGGTAGGAGGACAAACACAGAGTAAAAAGGAGGTTGCCCTGAGCGTCCCACATTCACGCTCATGTTCATCTCAGCCCTTACCAATGGCAGTGAAGAGTTTCCTGATGATGATGAGTCTGAGGATTTTTCTGGAGAGGAGAAAGTCGGCCAATAGACCTCCAAGGATAATGCAGATACAGCCAACAACAAACGGCAGGGCTGACAAAATCCCACTCTGAGGACCAGAGACCAGGTGAAGTTCATTATCCCCTACTACCCCGGCCATGACACAGATTGATCATAGACGGATTGTCCATATCTATGGCTTTTCTCTGTATACACATCACTTTTAATACAAATTTCATGTTAGTAGGATGAGCCAATACAATTTTAGCACCAGGGGAAAATGTGCAAATAGCTCACTTTGCAAAAAACAAAAACAAAACAATAAAACTAATGCTCTCTTTATATATATAAACATCACCTGGATATAAATACCAAAAGACCAAAGTAAAAATAGACAAAGGTTATGAACAATTTACAAAAGAAAAGAAAAATAAGTTTCTCCTGAACACATTAAAGGTACCCAACATCACTCATAATGGAAGAAATACAAAATACAACTGCAATCAGATACTATTTTTCATGGATCAAATTGGTCGAAGTGCAAAAATTTTTGGACATGCTTTGTACTAACACTGTGGAGAATCAGATCCTCATAAATATTATCAATGCTCTATGGAGGGCAATTTGACATACATAATCGAAGTTTATAGTGCATTTACCCTTTAACTTAGCAATATCACATGCAGAGATTTACTCTACAGAAATAGTTGCACAAATATATGACAAATGATCAAGATTTTCATGACAACATTACTCAAAGATTGGAAACAACCCAAATATTGCTCAGTAATGTTCTCATGTACTATTATGAAAAGATCCCCGTGGTATATCAAGTGGCAAAAATCTAGTATACCAGCATATACAGAGTATAATGTTTTGTGTAAAAAAAAAAAAGTTGGGAAATTAAGAATATACATTCATCTATGCTTGCATTCTCATAAAGAAATAATGGAAGACTAAGTAAGAAATTTAAAGAGTTAACCATGGAGTGGGCTGGGAGAACAGAGCATCTTAGGAACAGGGATGAGAGATGTTTCACTCTAACTTTTCATATGGCTTTTTAAATGTTGAACCTTGTTATCAATTAAAATCTATAAAATTAAAATTCTGTTAAAGAAAATGCAGTGAAACAGAGACCATCCTTTCTTGTGTATAAGTCAAACAATGAAACGAAATAGCTCTTACCTGGTTCAACAGGTTCATTTTATGGACAAGTAAAACCAAGGCCATCAGTAAAACCAAGGCCATCAATCTTCTATGACAGTGAGAAAATACCCAGAGAACAATAGGAGTCTGGGTCTCCTGACTTCTCAACTTAAGATCTGTTCTCTGGTCACAACTTGTCTTTCCATTCATTTCCCTCTCTTCCTGCTTCTCACCCTTGGCCTGTAGGTAGGAGTCAACCTTATGCCAGAGAGAAATCATTCCCAGTAGCCTCCCTCAAGATGTCTATTGCTCAGCACTGGCCTGCAGCCTCCCTGGCCCTTCTTTTCTCTGATTCCCTGGCTTGAGGTAGTAGTTTCACTGCCTGCTTCTGGCCCTCCTCCTCCTTGAGGAAAGCTGCTCCTTCCTGGGGTTTTCTGATCTCAGTACCTCATATCCAGCCTACTTCCTTGCATGCTTCTCAGACCACTGCTAAGAAGGTCAGCTTTCTGTCGGCCACTTTGCAAGTTTTTGCCAGAGAAGCCCGGTCCATTCAAAGCTGTTGTTTGAGCACAAAAGATGAGAGTGTAATGGTAACTCCGTGGCCTTGTAAATTGATACAAGTTATGACATCTGATACACTCCTAGCTGCTTTTTTTTTTTTTTTTTTTTAATTGTTGGGGATTCATTGAGGGTACAAGAAACCATGTTACACTGGTTGCATTTGTTAGGAAAAGACCCTCTTACAATCGTGTTTTGCCCCCCAAAGGTGTGGCTTTTAAGACACCTATCTAACAGGAATAGAAAAGTTCCTGTGAACTTTTTTTGTTCATTTTGTGAAAATTCAGAGAGCTTTATACATATGTGCATTTTTCTCTGCGTATGTTATGCTGGAATAAAATGCTTTTTAAAACAACATTATCCACCAATTTTTATGTTAAGTCTTATTTGGAACTTTAAGTCCTATTAATACTGTCTTATTTTCAACACATGTGGTTTATGTTTCTCTGTCACAATTTTCTCAAAGGCAGAGTCTGTTTCATTAAGCATGTCAGCAGTGTCTTGTCTGCACATGTTGATTGGACTGAGTATAAAAGTTTTGCTATGCCCCTTAAAAATACAGCATTCTATAAGTATCAAGCTGACCTAGAATCATACTACCCTGTTCTAATGAGTAGTAAACCACTTTGAGGTTAATTAGAATCCAAGTTAACTAAGTTGCAATTTCCTTGTTGGAGGTCCTGGGTCTCTGCTTTCATAACCAGGAGAGAAACAGTGAATTATATAATGAAATATTTAAAGAAAAGAACAGAATAAAGCTTTCTCTGTACTTACATCTGTGAGGCTGACTTCAAGTACAGAGCTGATGTATGTTGGTGTGTACGCCATCATGGTATAAAAAAGCCAATATTCACAGAAATAAGAGACTAAAATGGCCCAAAGTGGTAAAGATTTGATCATAGCCTTAATGGGAAGAGACCAGCCTGGCGAACAATCCTGGAAGAAAGCATGTATCAATATCTCTTTCATCAGAAGGCAGGAACTCCCTCTACTATGCTCTCCCCATCAGAGACATCTGGATGGACATAGGGAAAGGGCCGGAGAGTTCTTGATGTACCTGTTGAGCCAGTGAACACATGATGTATGTCTTCTCACCAGCGCTAATATAGGGATGATTCATGGGGTCATCATAAATGAAAGGAAACCAGAGAAGACAACAGGCACAACCAATTCCACCTAGGGAGAGAGGATCAGGTTAGCACTGGATTGAAGTTTAACTCTGCCCTGAGATGACTCCTGTGGTTAAGAGATTGACTGGCCCCAACATTCTACTCTTCCCTTCATCTATACCCTTGCATGACCTCATTGTGGATGAGGTTACTTTTCACCACTGGACTTTGGGCATGGCGTAAGGCACTTCCAAGTCTAGACATTAAGAAGCACTGCAGTTTTTCACTTGTTCTCTTGGCTCTTGGCCATTGCCATGGGAAAAAAGAACACGCTCCAACTAATCCATTGTCCAAGGCAGACGACAGACACAGAGCAAAGCCACCTAGCTGTCCACAGAACTATGAGAATAAGTGATTAAACTACTGAGTTTTGGGAGGTTTTGAAATGTACTCGTTTTAAAGCCATAGCACATTGTTGCAAGTTCTTAGTGTGTTTATGCTGTGTGCTTGAAAATGCCCTCACTGTTGAAGTACAGTCATCATCCCTAGTACTAGTCATGATTTGCAAAGTACCTTTCATCACACAACCTTTCCATACCTATCTCTTATCTCTCTCACAGCACTTAAGAGCTAGGAGTGGTACATTATTTTGTGCAAGTGATTCCCCAATTTCTAGACATGAAATGAAATTAATCCTCAGGAAAGTTCTCTAATATTATATTATTACAAAGTTGGGGACTCAACATTACCAGTATGGAGTGAAAATATGGCTCATCTCCAATTTCCCTCTTTATAATCTTAAGAAATTCTTAAGAGTTATTTTCATTTGGCTAGCTTATCATTTATGCATTTGTTGACGAATATCATATAGCAGTCACCATACACCATGAATTTGCTAAATTTTGAGAATATAAGAATAAAAGACATGATTTTGCCATTAAGGGACTTACTCAAGTTGAGAATTGAGGGATATGAAAATTAGCTGTGATGTACATTGGAGTTGAAAGATGTTAATATTGATTCAACAAATATTTAGTGAGTTTCTACTTTATATATGCTCCTTATCGTTTCTCAAAACCCATGAGTATAGTAAGGCTCTCTCATTGTTTGTGTAATTTTTATAACCTGCCCTTTTGAAGTTTCCACGATACAACCAAAAGTTGGCGTGCTACAATAGGCAATCATCACAATTTTTTCCTTTCTTTTTGGACAAGATATTGGTATATCAGTGTCTTAAATTCCATTATGGAAATATTTTCTGGTGAATATATTGACCTGATAAAATAGGAACCCTTTATCTAAGAGAACTATTCTTTAACAAAAACATTAGTGGAACTTATCCTACAGTATCAGGAAATTTTCAGATGGGGTATTAGAAAAGCTTTCAAAAATCAAGCAAATATAAACATTAGCTGACAGCAGCAGGGCAGATCCCAGCCAGAGCACCACAAAGGTACAAAGGTGAAGTAGTAAAATATTGCCTCTTGAGCATGCCTTGTGCCTGTGGAGCTTTTCTGCAGCATCTCTGTGTATATTATGTCTACTCCAGAACCTCACATGGTCTGCCCTGTTCTGCAAACTCTATTGGTTGATTCTCTAATCAGCATTTTACCTATGATTACATCACATTCACATAATTTTCTGGTTGTTGCAATAACAGGAAAAATGTAAAAGAATGTATTAAATAAATAAGCACAACTAAAAATATAACCCCATCAAAATAATATTTTCAACATCTTATGAAAAAAATTACTCTGGAGTCCTTTGGGTTCAATTTAGAAGCAGGGAGGAATGTTATGATTCTTTTAAAGTCATAAAGTTATTCTACTCAGGCTACTAAAACTTAAATATTGTTTTTACAACATGCAAGACTCACAACATTGTTAGCTCTGAATATTATCAACTTTAGTTTTGTAAGTGTCCATGTCTGTTGCATCAGATAGATAAGTTGCATCACAGAAATCATACCCAGCATTCTCTGTCATAAAATAAAATTCTGATATTTGAAAAACACAAACTCACCAAAGATATAGAAGACATAAGGCCATCCTATGGTCTGGCAGAGGAGACCACCAACAAGGAGAATGATGAAAGAACCAAGCATTGACCCTAAACAGAAGATGCAAGGTTGTTCTGGGTGAGAAGGTCAGTCTTGGGATTCTGTGTGCTTTCTACAAAGCTGTTGCACAGTGATCTTAAACAAGGCTATCTAGGTTCAAGTCCTGCTTCTTCATTCAGTAGCTATATAGTTTTGGATAAGGTATTAGTATATTTGTGTCTTAAATTCCATTAGGGAAATAATTATAAATAGACGATTTAAGAGATTGTTCTGAGGTTAAAAAGAAGTTAATATGTACTAAACATAAGAATGTTTGATACATAGAAAACATTCAGTTATGATCAAGAAAGTCACTATAGCATAGTGATTTACAGCAAGGACCATGAAGACAGAATAACTGAAGTGTAAGGTATTGGTTCTGTTGATAGGCCTTAGCTAAGTACTCTCTGGCAGTGTGTATAAGGTGAGTATTAGAGTATCAATTACCTGAACCAGCAATGGTGGTGAGTTGACTCCTTTCCAGTGGGGGAGCCCATTTGACCCAAATTGAATACTGACCTGTTAATACCATAACCTGAGAAAAAAAATTAACTCTTGGACATCTGAGGTCATTTTTAAACCTATATTCTGCTTATAGTTGGAAAATATCTTGGTACCTGGGCTATACCTTGGACAACCCGAAGGACAACAAGCAAGGTCACTCCAGCATCTGCTGCCAGTGGAATGAAGAGGGTCAGGACTGAGGAAATAAACAAGCCAGCACCAACCACATACTTGGCTCCAAATATTCCAGCCACATAGCCACTGGGTATTGGAGCCAAGAATGAGCCATAGTTGAGGGAACTGAGGATGATTCCCTGAATTTCAGGACTCCAGTCATACGCAGGGGCCTAGATGACAAAGAGATTCTCACTGTTTTGTCAGAGAGTTGAAAGTTTTATTGTGAGGACTTGAAAGGAAAAAATAATTGGCAGTTCTCTTTCCTTTTGCCTCTTAAATTCCTCTAACATACCAATTTCATTTTTAAAATGCTAAATACACGCCAAGCACTCTTTCCCCTCCCTTGACACAATTAACTGACTAATTAAAACATAAGACAGCCTGTAAAGAAAGCAAGCTCACAACAAAGAAAGCATCATAGGCAAAATAACAAAAATACATGTAGATGGAAGGAAAAGAAAGTAGATTTAAGTATGTGAAACATATTTTATAGTGATTTTCACCATTGTGAGAAAATTATGTTCACTGAATAACAAAATGTGCTTTTCTTCATTCTAACTTGGTCCCTGGTTACACTCACGGACACTTTAGTAGAACTATAATCTCTTTAGGTACATATTATGTTTTGTGCTATTCCTGGCATGTAGTACATACCCAATAACCCTTTAAGTCAGACCATTTGAGTTAAAAAAAGGGTTCAGTCTCATTAAACTTACCACTGCCTTAAATTCCTTTAAAGCTTCATTCCAGTAGTGCTGAGAGTCAGTGGAGGGCCCTTCTATGGAGGCATTAGGCTGGAAGGATGGGTTTGTGTTGTTCACCATAGCTGGGATGGTAATGCTCAAGTTCATTTGTTGGGTGTAAATTGAAAAATTACAAAGCTGTAAGATGAAGGCCATCCCATGGCGGAATGAACAAAAGCCTGAGAGGAGAAGGGTACAAAAAAATCTTAAAATCATGGGAAGAAGGAGAGTATTTGTGGGGACCTCTCCTAATGTGCATGATGCAATGGTACATTTCAAAACTCTTAAGAAATGAGGGCAGCACCTGTGGCTCAAGGAGTAGGGCCCCAGCCCCATATACCCAGGGTGACGGGTTCAAGCCTGGCCCTGGCTAAAACTGCAAAAAAAAAAAACCTATTAAGAAATGAGTATAATTGTGATGGATGTCTTACTTCTTTCAATGTAAGCATTTCACATTGTATATCAAAGCAGGACACTGAACCCCATAAATGCATCAATGTACAAAGTTATGATTTAATAAAAAAAAATAATAATAATAAAGGCTTAAAATCAGAATGTTTTTCTCCCTAAGTCTGGAAAAGAGAGAAGATTGGTGTCTGTCTCAACACAAAAATATATAGAGAGCAGATATTGCTCTGTAGGTGTCTAATGGACTTCTGTCCCCCTATAAGGTCAGGTGACTCCCTCAGAAGAATTGCCAAGAAGAGACTTGGAGAATGTGCAGAGTTGATCAGAGCAAGAATTTGGGAAGAGCGTTTCAAGCAGGAGCTCTGGGATAAGCAGATAAGAGTGAGAATGGAAAGACGTAGATTTAGAGAAAAAATTGGCTGGAAGCACTGATTGAACATGAACGATGAGAAGAAATTGTGGAAATGGACTCCCAAGTGCCCTGCTTGAGCAGCTGGTATAGCTCAAAGTACCATTTATGAATGGGAAACATGGAAGAGGGTCCAGGGAAGAGGAGAGGTAACTTGAAAGGTAAATGCTAGGGTTAGATTATGGAAGTATTTAAACTTCATATTAGTACTGTAATTTGTGCTTACACAAAATTGCCCAGTATTCCATAGGCATCCTGGGACTATCCTTGTGGTTGAGTGCCAATACATGAGTTTGACGTCACCTGTAAGGGTTAATAGACTAAATTTGTAGAGAGAGAGAGAGGTAATATGTGATCTCTGCCTCAAGATATGTAGGTGCCCTGATTCCTGACTTCTGAAAGGGAGCAAAGCTCTTGCTTGGAGCAGTCAGCACAATTTCCTTTTGTGTAGTGATGTTCTTGCTAATTTCCAGGAACTGACAGATTCTCATATTTCATTTAACTATGAGAACATTTAGTCAAAACCCTTTTTGCCCCCACACCATCTATAAAAATTTACATTGGAATTTTGATCAATGTCATATTGATGTGACAGATTAAGAGCGATTGCCACATTTATAATATTGTCTTCCTTGCCACAAAGGGATTCCTACCCATATGCAAGTATTCAGGTCTTTTACTCTGCCCCACAGTAGAATTTTGTAATTGTTTTCAGTTAAGGCCCACACAAGTTTTGTGAAGTACTTTTTATTGTTTCTGTAACTGAGTTCTTTTCCTATCATTTTCATCAGGGTTTCCTCCTCTTGCATCTTGAATAAATAAATAAAGACATGTTATGTACAAATAATGGGAAAAAACAGTCATATTTGCCATTTGCAACACTCATTTTCTTGAGGAATTTTATTAAGTGTTGAATAGGAATGATGAGATTGGCCATTCCTGCTGTATCTGAATTTACTAAGAAAGCTCTTCATATTACACCATTAAGTGGTTCACTGCTGGCTGTTGGTATAACATGTACTTTAATCACATTAAACTATTCATTTCCATTTTTAAATATTTTATGGCAATGCCTGAGTTTTATCAAATGTGTTTTAATCCTGGATTCTAATCCCAGCTGCCATACTTACAACTATGTACTCTGGGACATGTTACTGAACTCTCAATGGCCCCATATTTCACTTGTAAAACAGGCTGTTATTAATAGGCTATTTTTAATTAAAAAACATAATTTTGTGCTAATATTTTAGCTAGACTCTTATAGTTGAGCTTAATTTATAGTTTATGTGTGTTATTTTTACCACACTAGGCTGTTTTTAAAAAAAGTTACAAGCTTTCCGTCTCAATCTATGATCTGAAGGTAAATAGCCAGTTTCCTTTTTCTTAAAAAACATCTTTTGAAGAATTTTTAGATTTGTAGCAATATTGAGGTCCTGCATACTTCATACAAAGTTTCCCCTATTATTGTGATGGTACACTTGTCACAATTAATAAGCCTACGATGATAATATTCCTATTAATTAAAGTTCATATTTTATTCAGGTTTCATAGTTTTTATATGATATCTTTATTCTGTTCCAGAATCCCATTCAGAGTACCATATTACATTTAGCTATCTTCTTTCCTTGGTTTCTGTTGGCTGTGATAGTTTCTCAGACTTTCCTCATTTCTAATGACCTTAACAATTTTGAAGAGTATCAGTCAGGTATTTTGTGGAGCATTCGTTAACTGGGATTTGTCTGATATTTTTCTCAGGGTTAGACTGAGGTTCTATGTTTTTCAGTGGAAGACCATAGAGGCAGGCGGCCTTTCTCAGTACACCATACCAGGAATGCACACTATCAACATGCCTCCTCGCAGTTGATGTTGAGCTGGTATTTGTCAGATTTCTCCACTGTGAAATTATTCTCTTTTTTCCTCCTTTTCCTTTTAATTCTTTATATGAATTAATACATACAGATGTACCCTGGAAGAATTCATATCCACCAGTGCACACTTAAGGAGTGAGGAGGCACAGTCCATCTTCTTAAGGTAGTATGTCTACATTAATTATTTGGAATTCTTCTGCACAGGATAAATAGGGATTTTTTGTCCTTAAAAATTTCATATAGCTGAAATTTTAAAAACACAGAAATAAAAGGAAAAAATTAAAAACAATTTCACATAGCTTTTCTAGTGAAACTACATTGACATAATTTGTTTTAAAAAGGACAGCTTTCTCCATTTCTTATGTTTTCTCCATTTCTTACATTTTTTTGACATGTATAATTTTTATTTTCTATTTAGAAATGTACTTTCTATATTCAGATTTATTATGAATTTAGAAGCTAATAATTTCTAGATGACTATACTTTGATTAAATTACATTCAAAATGTTAAATCTTTTAATAATTAAATTTTATAATTAATATATAATTACATAATTAAATTTAATTTTAAACTATAATTTCTACAAAGTCATTTGCTTACCTACTTTCTTCGTAGTGAGCACATTATACATTTTAAATGCTTCTGTCTCATATTTTCTAATGATTACTTGTTGTATTTAATCTCTGTGCTTGATTAATTTAAGCTTGTTGGTTTCACTTCCATGAATGGCATCTTCTTTATCAAAGAAACAGCTCTTGTATATATTTTAATTTCCTGCCTCATTTGCATTCACATTACTTTCTACATTTAAGTTATCTATTTTCTTTTTTTTACATACTTTCCCTGAAGTTGTAGACTCACTGAATTGGATGTGTAATTAACTAGTTTTCGTTTATTATTATATAATCTTTATTTTCTTCTCGTCTTCATATCCAACATCTTATGATTCACTATCTTGCTACCCTTTTTGCATTTATAATGACGTTTTTCAAGCAACTTCATTACACTTGATTTTTTTTTTTAAGTGATGATTTCTTTTCTTTCTGCTACTAGTTCTTACTTCTACAGGCACATTTTTTTCTCCTTGGTTTGTTTCCTTAATACAAAGTTGGCATGTAGGTGAAAGGAAGGAGAAAAGCCCATTCTTTCTGAGGCAGACCTGGGTTTAGCATGAGCAGGGAGATCTAATAGTACATACCTGGGACTTAATATCAGCAAGCCAACGTTGGTTTCCAGGCTTCCTACTTAGAATCTACTGTGAATTTTCTCCTTTATCTCTTAATAATATCATGATACCTACCTGTCCTATATACCTTCAAGGTTTCTTATGAGAATTGAAACAATTATTAGTAAAAAATGCTTTATAACTATATAGAATTCTTGGTAATTGGTAAAAAGAAATGCTCTATATAAAAAAAAAATGGAAGTCAAGGTGATATAGATCCTAGTTTTATCCACACCCAGATTCCTGTGCATGACTTTACCTCTCCTGGAGAATTGCTGCTGAGCTGTGTTTAAATTGTTGTCATTGGAAATGTCTCCCACTGTGGCCTTGGCATCTGCTCCAGTAGACATTTTGGTTTTGTCCTCTCAGGGACTGGTATTCACCTACTTAAATAAAAGAACAAAAAGCAAATACAGAGAAAGTCTAACATTACACCGTCATGATTCTTCTAAGAATTAAAGAGAAATGGGGCAGTGCCTATGGCTCAAAGGAGTAGGGTGTCGGCTCTGGCCAAAAACTGCAAAGAAAAAAAATCCTAACTTATGCTTACCTCGGTCCTCATGCAGCAGCATGCTCTGCACAGGCAAGCTCATGACTCCTCCAATCAAGAGTCTCAGTCTCATCCGAGACTGAGAGGAGGAGTAGAGAGACAGAGAGAAGGAGGGGAGTCGGAGAGTGCAGTGCACATTCCACACATGCGCACTGCAGCACAGACAAGTCAGCCACTAAGCAGGACAGGCACCTGCGGCAAAAATACCCAACGGGCCAGATAAATGTCCTCAGTGGGCCACTTGTGGCCCATGAGCCATAGTTTGAGGACCCCTGCCTTAGGCCCATGCCAGGAAGGGGATTATAAAGAACATCCTATTATGAAGCCAAAAACCTTGAAGGAGTTCAAAATTTAGTTAAAAGGGGCTCTGCCATTTGCAACATTAAGGCAGTGACAGTGTTCTGCATTGTCCTGAGTTCTCGCTTGAAAATAAAAAGCCTCTGAAAATTCTGAAAATATATAACTATGTTATGGAGAGTTGAAGATTGGGATTTACACTCTCTTCATTGTCTGAGAACACATCTCAACTGGAAAACTGATTGAAGAACTGGATCCAGGCTGATTTCCTCAACACAGATCACATAGAATTACTACAGATGAAGTAGTACTAAATATAAACTCAGAATCCAAAGTTGTAAACATTCAAAGAAGTGATGCATCCAAAGCAAATTCTCAGATTCAACAGTAAGGAATTCCCAAAATTAGAATAAATTTTATAAATATATTATAAATATATATAATAAATTGTATAAATATATATAATATATTTTATAAATATATTAGATAAAGATAATATGTAAGCATGCTTAAAATAATTGAAGAAATATAATATGGCATCTAAAACATAAGAAGTTACCAAAAGAACAAGCTTAAAGAAAGGAACTACTTTAGCTGGGCATTATGGTGGACTCCTGTAGTCTCAGCTACTTGGGAGGCTGAGACAAGAGAATCGCCTAAGCCTCTAACTCCAGAGTTGGAGGTTGCTGTGAGCTATGATGTGACAGCACTCTACTGGGGGTGATAAAGTGAGACTCTGTCTCTAAAAAAAAAAAAAAGAAAAGAAAGGGACTACTTGAAATATCAAAAAAAAAAATTGAAGCATTTAATTTCAAAACTAAGTGACTAGACATAGCTAATGAGAGAATTAATGAAATAGAAGGGAGAGCTATGTCAATTATTCAGAATAAAAAGCTCAGTAGACAATGAGGGATGATAGCAAAGGGATTAAAAAAGTCCAATGTATATTAAATAAAAGGAGAAAAATAAAGAGAATTGAGGAAAGACAATACTTTAAGAAATAATAAATAAGAATTTTTCAGAAGAGGTAAAACACAAGCTTTTTCAGATTCAGGAATCACAATGGTTCTCAACCTGGAGAAACAAAACAAAATTAAATCTGCACCTAGACATATAAGGAGACTACAGGATACAAAAAGCATAGAACTTATTTGTAATAATAGATACCATAAAATATCACTAATAGAAAGGGAGAAATTAATTACACATGATATCATATAAGGAATGGCATTTTTTAACTTTGTCAAGATTATTTTAAAAAGAGAAAATACAGATGAAGAACAAAAATGTGAAAAAGTGCTCTGCCTCACTATCAAGGACATAGAAATTAAAATACCAAGATCTCATTTTACCTATTAGCTTTCATAAATATTTTAGAAGATTGTTATTACCAAATTTAGGCAAAAGTATGGAAAAATAAGCTATGGTTTATGATGAAGGAATGAAGAATATACCATTTCAAAATATGCCAGATTGGTATATTTATGATTTCAAATTGAAAACATTGAAAAAATTTTAGTTTCAGAAAGGGCAGGCTGCATGCAGCATCTGATTAAAGATTCCTTTGGGAGGAATATACTCTCCATGCCAGGGCAAGAAAATAGCCTTTATCATTATAGGCTTAAAACTGGAGACTTACATAAACATGAATAAATATACTTTTTTTTAAGAGTCAAAGTAGCACTCTATCGCTCAGGCTCTATCACTGTAACTTTGAACTCCTAGGGTCAAGTGATCCTCCTGCCTCAGCCTCCCCAATAGCTAGGACTACGGGCGCATTCATGCTCCCACCTCAGACTCCCAAAGTGCTAAAAGCACAGGCATGAGCCACCATGCCCAGCCTGAATATACACACTTTATCTTTCACCTGTTTTATAGCCCCATGTATCTCCTAATGACTCCCCTAGAAAATGTACTGTCCCTACCCACATTTTCTTTGTCCTGTCATTTCTTTTCAAATTTATCATTCTTTGACTAGGAAGTTCAAGAGCATCTTGCTTTAACCACTTCTTCAGAGTTTACTCTCTTGTGAAGAAACTCATGTACAGGTAAAACTAATAAAATGTATATGCTTTTTCTCTTGCTAATCTGCCTGATGTCAATTTGGTTTCTAGCTCCAGCTGGAGAGCCTACTAAGGACTAATGGGGGTTGGAGGTGATCCCTGGCTCCCCTATCGCAAGAGACAATTATTCCTCTTTAGTATTCCTCTTGGTATTCCTGCTTCTTGGTGTATAGCAAAGATGAATAGACAAAGCCACACAGAAGACTGTGTCCCAGGATACTGCTCATAGCAACATTTGTAAAAGTAAAAAAACAGGAGCTAACTAATGATCTATGATGATATTTGTATAAAGTGCATGTATTTTCTGGAATATTATACAGCCATCAAAGGAATTGTATTTGTATATAAAAACGTAAATATTTTAAAAATATATTAATTGAGAAAAGCAAATTGTAGAACAGTGAGTATAACATAATTAAATAAATCAAACATATATACTGATATTATATTATGTATACATATGTTTATAACTAAATAAAAATTATGACAAGAAAAATTACGACAGTAACACAGAGACAGCTGTCATCTACCTTGTCCTGAATTCTGCTTTTAAAATTAAGATATATTAATCTGACAATCCTGGCCATCTAGAAAGGAATGAGGAGGGCAGGGCTATAACTTTGTGAATTTTTACCATGATTAAAAATAATCTTAAAACAACAGCTTGAGTCCAGGTGTTGAATGTTACAGTAAACTGTCATGCCGCTGTACTCTAGCCTGGGTGACAGAATGAGACCCTGTCATTTAAAAAAAAAAAAAAACAGGGACCGCGCCTGTGGCTCAAAGGGGTAAGGCCCTGGCCCCATATGCTGGAGGTGGCAGGTTAAAACCCAGCCCCGGCAAAAAACTCCAGAAAAAAAAAAAAAACAGAAAAAGGAAAAAAACTGTTACACAATCTATAGTCACAATCCATGAAATGTGGAAATCTTGGTTCTGACTGACATCCTCAGAAGCAGTGTGTATGTGTGTAGGGGTGTGTATGTTTGTGTATGTGTGACTAGCTGTTACAGTGGGACTCATCTGACTTCAACTTGACTGAATACATACTGTTTTAAGAAGAAAGCAATATGTTTTGCCCCATTTTCAGAATATTGGGGAAGACCACCATGTAGGACTTAAGGAGGAGGCTGTGAAGGGCACAAACAGGCTGAGATGAAGAAGCTGAGAGAGCATTTTTTTAGAGAAAGCTGCTAGTATTGTCTGTCCATCATGTCTTCAACCTGACTCCGTGAAAGAGGGCCCTCACGTCAAGTCACATGAGAGGAGCTGCTTTGAAGGGGGTCTAGGCCAAAATCCTTTATGTCTCTGTGCCCACCTGCCTAAGAGAGCAGTGACAGTTTCTTGCTTTGGCTGCACTCAAACAGTAAGTCTGGATGCCTTGGAGGTAAAAGTCCAGCTCCTGTGACACGGCAGCCTGTTGCGCCTGAAGGCTTTGAAGGTAAAAGTCCAGCCTCAGTGACACAGCCAGAGGCTGATGCATGCAAGGCATTTCATCAGTAAGTCTTAGGAACCTGCAAGCTGTGGTTTAGCAAGACAATGAGTTTCAGCCTCCCCAGCGATTGGAGATATAATCAACTCTTTCTCCTGCTGTGGCCTTGTGACATATCAGTTAAAGGTTAAATAGTCAAAACATGTTTTGTGAAATTATTATTTTTTAAGAGTTAAGTGAAAAAACAAAGAAGAGTGTGTATTTGTTAATCAGTAGATGTATAGGTGTTATGAGAAAAATAATCAAGCTGTACAATGCAGTCATGTGATTATTGCTTAATGGTGTGTACATGCAGACCTGGAGAAATAGTTTCTTTGCTACTTGCCATTAAGAGCTTGTAGTCATTTCCTGCCCCATACCATTTCAATAGCCGACTCTACATCTGAGTCAGCAGCCACTCGGGGACCCCTCACGCAACAGGGATCATTTAAAGAGTTTGGTGTATGTCACCTAGAGGTTTGGGGAGGGGCACATTCATGCACAAGTGCATGTTAAGGGGACTAGTGAGTGTCACGTGCCTCGGAATCGAAGGACATGAGGTGGTGACTATTGGTCCAAGACTGCAGAGCGTAGGAAAAGTCCACACCACACTGGGAAGTTTTGACACCTCCCATAGCAAGAGGGGCAACAGAGACCTACCGGTCTCGTGAACAGATGTACACGATTCAGGAGAGACCTAGTTGACAGCTTTTTAAAAATCCTGCCGAAGAGAACTATCTGGAAAGGCCACATAACCCCAAAGAGGAGGTGGACTACATGACTCCCAAAGGCTGAGGGAGAAAGCATAAGGGCCAAATCAATGGACAAAAATCACCCACGACACAGAGGTGCTGATGTACCCAGTGGGGTCCTCTAAAGGACTTGGCATCAAACATGAGCACCAATGCCAGATCCTAAGTATTCCAGCCAAGAAAGACACTCACTGCCTCTTATCATCCCTCTGGCTCCCTAATCACTATCCCTGGAAGGACCAGAAGCCACAGCTGACAAGAGGGTTGAAAGGAGGCGATGACAAAGAAAGGGAATAAGAAGCCAAATCAAATAAGCCCTCAGGCCCAGACCCAGGCTGGAGGAGGAAAGAAGTTTTACTTTAGGATGAAGTCTGGAGTCTTGTGCTGGTTGAACTGGACCTACTAATCTCAAAATAAGATTATTCAAGGGCTGAAAATAGCCAGTATCCTTCTGACTGGAAAATGATCAGAAAAGTTATGGGGCCAACAGATGTAGAGGGATATGGGTGGGGCAGTAATTGCCCTTGAAATGGAATCATTTTCCATTTGATGTTTGTGGAGTTCTATTAATAGAAAAATAATACGCATATACTCCTTTCTTGATACCGTGTTTAAATGCAAGTAGAAATGCTAGATAATGCCTGTGCAAGTCACTGAAGTGAGTAAGTGAGCAATTGACTGATGAGTTGTCCCCTTTATATCCTTCAAAAACAGGATGATCATGATCCCTGCAGTCTGCACTGGAATTCAAAATCAAACTCAAAATTGAAGTGAAACCCAAATTAATACACATTGGCAAAATAGAGTGGTTTGGGTAACACTGAGAAAAAACTTAGTAAAATGGAAGGACTGAATAATCTGATGTAGAAATAATTTGCTTATCATATCTGTCCACATCTTAAGGCAATTAGCTGAATTGGACAAATTAGATCTTCACAAGATTTAAAGCTTACCTTTCAGGGTAACATTTTTTTCCCAGAGACTCTTTTAGTGCCCAAGAGTTCACGGACCACTAGTTCATTCATTGATTCAGTAAACATTAGTTGAGTCAACAAGTACAATGTTCTGCTTCCACAGCTCTTTCTCTTGCATGAGTGAAGGACTTAGCGCTCATTAAATTGCCCCCTCCCTACAGGTGTTATAACAGAAACACTTGCCAGTTATCTGATAACCAGCAATAATGGTTTTCCTGGAGTCAACGAGACCAATGGAAGCAGACAGCAGAAGGTGAAATCAGGACAGAGCTGTTGTAGGACAAGGAGATAGCCATGGGCGTATGCCTGCACGAAAGTCACATCCCAGCAGAGCACAATATATGATAGGAAATAAAAAAGAATACTTTATTTGCTATGAAGAAAACAAGAGAGTAGCTATGACAACAACTTAAGTCATTAGCATCCAGAGAGGAGGCAAACACTCTGCCTAGTCTAATTACTTTACCTAGTCTGTTGCACAGGTGAAGACAACAGTTTCAACAAAATAGCTATATTTGAACTGAAACAGGAATGATGAGAAGAAGACAGAGCTGGGCAAGAGCATTCCAGGCAAAGGAACCAGAAAGGTTGTCATGGTTTTTTGAGGTAGAAAGTAGTCCACCATGGCAGTGCAGAGTGAGCAAGGAAGTTAATGGCAGGAAAGGAGATCAAAACAGTGGGCAGAGGCCACTATGTCAGGTCCTATAGGCCTGTGAGGAGACTGGATTTACTTTGGCTTCTGTGTGGTACATGGCCTGTAAGGGACAAGTCGGGGAACCAGGAAACTCACAAAGAAACTGTTGTCTTCACCTGTGCAAGTGATGATGTGGTTGGCAATACTGGCCTGGGTGAAAAAGACCAGATTCAGCACCTGTTTGGGACATAACTGATAAGACTTTCTACAGAGTCGGATATGGGGATGAGAGAAAGGAGGAAATTGTCAGAGACTTCTAGACTTACGGTTTGAGCAGATGAGTGAATACTGTTGCATTCAGGAAAGTTGGGGAAACAGGTTCCAGAGGAAAAGCAAGAGTTCTGTTTTGTTTGGGTGAAGATGTTTGTCAAACCCAGAAGGGAATATGGCCAGGTAGGCTTTGTATCTGGGAGACCATAGCTTAGAATAGATGGCCTTGGTAGAAATATAAATTTGAAAGTGATCAGCCTTATCTATTTATCTTGAGATCAGGTAATTGAGGAAGAACCAGCAAAGAAATCTGGCGGTCATCCTTATATCAGTTTCCCATCAGTTTTTCTTGTCAAGACTCTTTGTGTCTGTTCCCTTTGGATTAACATATATCCTGCTCCTCTGCTAGTCACGAGTTCATTGTAGAATGAAACTTTTCCTTAAGGTGTGGTGCAGAGCTATTAATAGCTCACAATGCCATCTCTTGTCTGGTCGCATTTCCTCTTATCAGAAGCAGCCCATGGCTCTTATTCGCAACCCCCAAGTAAAATTCCTCTGCCCAAAACTTTTCACTTATTACCTGCTTTCCAAAGCCACATGGGATTTCATTTGTTTTGCTTTTCCCCTTGTGCATAAATTCTTTGGACGGGTCTGGTCTGTTCTGATTTAGTTGATCTTCTAGGTCTGATGAAAATCTTTCTCTGTGAGAATTTGCACTTATTGTCTCACCATAGATTTGATCCATGCTTTTGAAAAAATTAATTTATCCCACAAAACAACTTCAATATATAAATCTTATGATACAGATCTTCTAGTTTCAATATGTAAAAGATATGTACCCTTATAGGTATAATTAAAAATTGCAGCTTCACGTCCAGATCTTTAAATGTCTCTCTCTCTCTTTCTCTCTCTCTCTTTCTCTGTCTTAATCTCTCTCTCCCTCCCTCTCCAGCTATGCTTTTGAAGAATGTTATCCCTTGGAGTTTATTTTCCAGAATTCTAGGGCTCTTGTTTCTTTTAGGAAAAGACAACATATTCTCTTACTTTTCAGACTTATCCCAGGAAAGGGGCATTCTCTTCCCCCACCCTTTCTATCTACCTGAAAACAGAAAAGTAAGCTGCTCTCTAAGGGGAAAAGACCCATTCCCATTATCTCAAAAGCAGAATATTAAGGGCAAAAGTTTTAAAGCTAACCTGAGGGAGGTAGAGTGCAGGATCCTCATTCCTTTCAAATAAATTTCTCTCTGATTTTTGCAAATGTCTAATCCCTGGGAGGTAAATGATTACCCCAAACCTTTAGCCCTTATGTTACCAAATGGGAGGATTTTATTGTCTCAGTGATTTAATTTTTAACTTTACTTTGATTATCCAACTGATAAACAGATCAAACTCATTAAATCCTCCTTACTCTTCAGATCAGCTGAGATCACTTACATCTTCCCTCATCCTCTAGTCAGAATCAGTGACCCTTCTTATAAGGATCCTGACAGCCCGAAAGCTGCTTTTACAGCATTGTCATCTTCTGAGGTCTCTCAATGTTAATATAATCTTCATAGGGATGGGAGTATGTTTTATCTCCTTTGAGTTCCTTTTCCAACCTCCCCCGGTTCAATAGAACTGAGCCTGCCACGAAGGAGAGACTTAAAACATTTTGGTTGACTTGAGTGAATTTTGTAGTTTTCTGATTGTAACTCTGTACCAAGGCCAGTGAGTTTTCTGGAACACTCTGAAATTTTGTTCCCGTTCATAGCAACATATTTCAGAAGACTCATACCTACTTGCATTCCGTTTCCTCACCTCCAATTTTCTCATGAACCCAGTAACAACCAGACAGCCCATGGCAAAGCCATCACCAGCCTCTGTGCTGGCACACCCACTAGTCATTCATTTCCCAGGCCTTATCTGTCAGTGACAGATTTTATCACTCATTCTTTCTTGATGACTTGTTTCATTTGGCTCATTTGGGCCTGATTTTTCTTTTGCCTTAGAAAGAAGATACTCCTTCTCAGTGATTTTTGCTGAATCCTGATTTCTAATGTCACCCAGGACTCTGTCCTCGAGCTTCTTCCCTATCTAAACTCAATCCTAAGTAGATCCTAGCCAATCTTTCCTTGTCTTACTTGTTCTACCTGACTTTCTCCGAGCTTCAAACTTCATCAAACTGCCTCATCTTTCCTTGAGTACCCACTGGTATCTCAGTCTTCACACGGCCACAGGCAGAACTCTAGAATCTCCCTTCCTCCCATCCCTTCCCCAGCTCCCTCATCTTGATTAATGACATCACCATTTCCTCAGTTGTTTTACCAAAAGCAGTCAGCCTTGGTCTATACTTTCCCTCAATATTCATTCCACAAGCATATTCTGTCTGTGCTACCTTCATACTTTTCCCACACAGTATTATTTTTCATTTCCTCTGGTCCTGTCGCAATCATCTGTCATAATCATCTGTCATCCGGGTAAGTAGAGAAATTATTCACTTGGCTCCACCCTTTTTTCTCTTTCAGTCCATCTTCACATACAGGCAATATTTGAAAGGTAAATATGATCATGTTACTTTCTCATTTAAAAATCTTCCTAAGTCTTCCCTGTGAACTGAGGACAAAATGAAACAAATTCATTTTCCATAAGATGCTCCAAGACCTTATATCACTTGGTGTCCCCCTACCTCACTGACCTCTGCCCCCCTACTCTCCCTCACTCACTAAATTCCAGCCAGTTCTGCCTGATTCATAAACTCGTTCATGCCTCAGGGTTTATAGTGTCAGCAATGCCCAGTTCCCCAAGTTGATTGCAAATGTTTTATTGATATTATGAGAAAAGTTAAAAACACTTATTTACTGTAGAACTTCATAGTTGATCTCCTCGAGTTACCTAACTTTCATAAACCGGACATGCACCACATGTACATGTCAATACAGTAGACCTAATTCCTGTATGTTGACCACCTCCATATGTTGACCACTTTGTTGCAGTTCCTTGGGTGGTCAGCTTAGAGAGGTTCTATAATATTTTCCAGGAAGCCTCTAATATGATCCTGACTCTGTATAGCCCTAGGCTGACATGTGTGTTTGTGTCTTAGGTTTTCACAAAAGAAGTTTAAAAAGTAAATAAATGAAAACTTTAGAAACAGGAAAAATCTTATAGAATAAGAATATAAAGAAAAATATTTTGCACAGGTATATAGTATGTGTTTTAAGCTAAGTGTTAATACAAAAGAGTCAAAAAGTTAAGAAAAATTTTAAAGTTTATAAAGTAAAAATGTAACAATAAGCTATGGTTAATTTAATAATGAAGAAATTAAAAAAAATTTTACCTAAGAATGCATTTCTCAGAATGTTTCTCCATTGTTAAATGTTGTTTCAGCAAATATAGAGCCTAGGCTCTGTGGGGAGACGCAGCAATAGATGAGTTTAGCAATAGATGGTTTTGTGACAGGCACTATAATTGACTATTGCCAACCTACATTTCCAAATTACTATGTCCCAGCTTATATCTACTATGAGGGGTATAGAAACAAAAATTTCATTTTTGTGGCTTCCTTGAAATAAATGGGGCCTACACATTTCTGATCATTGATGCATAGAAAGTAGACCTATGCCTTATCTTTTTTCTTTTTTATCATTTTTCTTTTTGCCACTGTCTTAACTATGGTTGTCAGGACTAGAAGTGGAACAGGTATCTGATAATCATGAGACAAGAAGAATGAAGATAAAAGCCAATAAATTGATGATGGCTGTATCAGTCATGATAAGCTAAGTTCCACTGAGATAACAAACACTGAAAAATCTCAGTAGTTTATAATAATAACACAGCTTTATATGCTGTTCACAGTTCATACTCACTGTGCATTGGCTACAGCTTCTGACCATCCTTTTCTCATCTAGTTTGAAGAATCAGGCTTTATATGGAAGCCTCATTTTTCTGCCATGAGATCATCATGGCAGAAGTAAAA
The DNA here is from genome assembly GCA_963573935.1 of Arctocebus calabarensis. NCBI lineage: Eukaryota > Metazoa > Chordata > Mammalia > Primates > Lorisidae > Arctocebus > Arctocebus calabarensis. The sequence continues at coordinate 35,281 of CAUYON010030325.1, forward strand.
GAGAAATCATGGTGAGCCAGGTACCGGCTGTTAAAGGATTTGCCTGGGAGTTACCTCCACTCAGATTTCATTGGGCAGGCCATATAACAAACTCAAGAGAACCAAGATAGAGACATATAATTCTTTCCAAGGGAGAGCCTAGGAATGTTTTTGAACAATAATATAAGCTATCTTTGTCCTAGCTTCCACTGAAAAATATTCAGTTAAATCTTTCAGCACACAAAATATACTTACTTCCTTCCTAAGAAAATCCAACTCAAAAGTCCTATTTAATTATAGCACCAGGCCTGATGTTCACAATTTTATGATATCTCATCAGTCTGAATATGACTTCTCTTGCTCCTGAAACTCATGAACTAACAAAACAAAGTGTTTGTTCCCCTACATGCCCAGGCACAGCCAGTGTATCATGCTAGAACACAGAAAAGGTTCTACACAGAGGAAATACACAGTAGTTTTAATTCAAAGAAATCTGAAATCATGTATGTATTTTAGAGTCTTCCCATTCTGGGGTAGAGAATAGTCCCTAAATGATCTGTAGTTCTATATACCATGATTAGTTTCCCAGAATGTCACTGTTCATGATGGCTCTTTGCTCCATCCTTTGGACAGTCGATCCTTTTTGAATATCCTTTTGGGCCATATTTAAATAGCCCTTGAAGAAAAAGCAGATTTCTTATCCCACTGCTAACAATAAAAAGTATGGGAGGACGCCCAAGTGATATTTTCACCTTTGAGCAGTCAGTCTCCTTAATCCAGGTTGATAGCTCTTTGGTATTATGTCACTGGAAATCTTAACAGTTTCTTAATCTTAACCAGTTTCGTACATATTTGCTTATCTATGCCAATAGTCATACCCACTACTCTTCTTTGAGATTTGATATTCTCAACCTCTCTCTTTCTCAGGTGGGGCAGTCAAGCCTTTTAGCCTTCAATAGAAAAGATATCACCTTTGTTGCATTATTTTGAGCCATTTTGACAGGTAAAGTTATTTATAGGACATTATCTTCGTCATTCAGAGATTTTTTTTTAACACTAATAGATGGTTGCAACCTGTATTTGATACTTGCACAAGGCTAAGTTTAAAAAGGACTTTCTTACTTAAATAATTTCTTGGTTTTCTCTTTAATGGTTCAGAGTTGAGAAGAAGTAGTATCTTTCAACTCAAGTCTAGATTTTTAGTTTCTCTCAATTCTTTTCATTCCTGTTTTCAAAATAGCTAATAACTTTTTGAATCTTTTTTGATAGTACTTTATAAAATATAGTCAATAGTAAATCACAGTTTACATTGATTATGCCAGGAACTTCCCCCAAAATAATAAGCTCAATTGGGAAGTTACCTATAAATGTAGGAAGTTTTCTAAATGTTTCACTTATTCAAATTAGGTATTACTGCCTTCCAAATTCCAATCACAGTTTCTTTTCTGTCTTAACCTTATCCTTGAAGCCAATGCTGAAAAAGTTAGTGTTTCGTTTTGTTTTGTTTTTAATGTATGGCAACACCTTATGCCGTGCCTTGTACTATTTTCTGTGTTTGTTAAGAAAGGTGAAGTTATGCTGTGGTGACAAATTAAAGCTTAATTAGTAGCATTCAACATAATTTTATTCCCTGCTTCATGCTATATGTCTAGCACAGGCCACAGCAGCTCTGTTTCACATCATCTTCATATTGAGACCAGGCTCATGGGCAGCCTCCATTTCAAATATTGCTTATCTCACAGAAGAGAAAAGAGAGAATAAGTGGGAAAATTTATGGCTGGAAATTACACATGTTATTTCTGCTCAAGTTGCATTGATCGAAGCAAGTCACATGATTCAGACGGACATTAATGTGGCCAAGGAGTGTGATACTTCTTCTAAGAAAGACAACAAATATCTGTGAACAATAATATATTCTACCACAGGGGTAGAATGGGGAAAATAGAAAAGCCCTGAGGCTCTTTCGCTTCATTGCACAATGTACCAGCTTTGGTACATGCCCATAAATTGGGGAAAATAAAATTATATTTGTTTAAGCCATTACTTATAGTTTAAGGACTGATTGGTATCTAATCTCATACCAAACTCACTTTTATTGAGTTTTATTTTCAATGACTCTATTTTTTTAGGTTTCATTTGCTGCTCCCCTTTTCCTCATTTCTGTCTGGTCTTTACAAATAGTTTATTAGTGTTTTATGTTACTATTTTATTAATTTAATTTTTTATTATGTTCTATTAACTGAAATTCTGGGGAAGGATGTCCAATCTTTGTGTTCCAAACTGTTGCTCATATGAGCCTGTTTCAGATATATCATGTAATTTCAGAGTATGAGCTATGTTTAATGAGCTTTACTTTGGGGAACCCTTTGGGTTGAGGGATTGTTTCTCCAGAAAGATTTTGTGTTTACCAAGTTACACCAATCTGAGACCACTTTGGTATACATTTTATAGCTTGGGTCTTTCTGGATTGTATAAATTTGAATCTAAAACTAAAGTATGCACAAGCCAATAGTTTATTTTATTGGGAAGTTTTTGCTTTCTTTATCACCTAGAATACAGGCCAAGAGAGAAAATCTTTCTTTTCTCCCGTAGGCAGTGGACTGGTTTTCTTTCTCCTTTACCTGTAATGGCAGTTGTGGCTTTGTGCAGAACTTGGCCTTCTATAGTGGCAGTAAAAACTAGATATTCTTCTGTAGTGATTTTAATTTTTTGTCAAAAGAATTGAGGCTAGGCACAGTGGCTCTTGCCTGTAATCTTAGCACTTTGGGAGGCCAAGATGGGAGGATTGCTTGAGGCCAAGAGTTTGAGGTTGCAGTGAGCCATGATGATACCACTGCCCAGGTAAGAAAGTGAGACCCTGTCTCAAAAAAAAAAAACTATGAAAAAAAAAAAAAAGACTATAAGCATCACCTCTATATGTTTTGTTTGGCTATAAGCACCACCTCTAATATGTTTTTAATGTGGGGAATAGGCCTCTCTCAATAATTTTGAGCATGTGGTCTTCATTAGGTTTCATCTTACTATTAATATTATGTTTTCTACATAATGAGAAATGAAAAATACTTTTGTTTAATATATCTGTAATTCAATTCTTCCTCCATAGTTTTCAGAATTTTTCTCCTCCTTTTTGAGGAGAAAAAAAAAGACTTGATTGTGTTTGGGGGGTGCAAAAAGGCAGACTGGAGATAGCTTCTTTGCAGGCATGTGGTGAGATGGGGGAGAAAGGACTCTAGGCACCTGGCCAGTGGGCTCTGCCCAGAAACATCCCTTCAGGGGCACAGAGAGGCAGCAGCAGACTTCAAGACCCCAGGAGGAGGTGGGAAGCAGTGGAGAAGCAGCGGAAGGGCAAGTACTTGTGTGCTGGCAGAGGCTGGTAAGTTCGGCTGAGGCAATTAACAGAGACGGCCTGCCCTGTGGGGGGTTTTTTTTGGTTTGTATTTTGTTTTGTTTTTTGGACCTTGGTGCTTGGTTGAGTTACTTGGGAGAGCTTGGGTAAGTGAGCAAGTGATCTTGAACAATACCCGGGGGCTGGGACTAAGCCAGCCTGCAGAGTGGAGCTCTCATTGTTTGGCTGCAGGCTGGGCACAGCCATTGTGGGAAAGATGCCTTGCAATATCAGCCCTCAGGGTCCTAGAGCAAGGCAGGTTCTGGCAGCCCGATAAGCTGGGCAGCCACTCATGAGGAGATATGAGTGACACACGCTTTCCTGGGAAAGCCACTGCATGACCAAGGGACACAGTTTGGAAAGGTCAAGGCACGTCTATTAAGCAGTCTGAGGAGAGCTTCAGGCTCCCAACCCTGCAGGAATTGAGGGTGAAGAAATCAGTAAAACAAGACCAGGCCTGCTCAGCAAGAGTCTTCCAGCCTCTATTTTTTACAGCTGTATCAGCATCATGATTAGCATCTCATACACCAGAAGATCACCTGTTGCTCAGGCAATATATGGCAAGCTACATATATTTTTTCCTTTCTGTGAAAATTTTTCTCAACTCTTTTCCCTAGATTTTTCTGTTTTTTCTTTGCTCTTTTTTTTTTTTTTTTGGACAGAGTCTCACTTTGTCACTCACAGTAGAGGGCAATGGCATAATAGCTCAAGCCAACCTCAGACTCCCGGCCTCAGCCTCCCAAGTAGCTGGGATTACAGGCACTTGCCACAATGCTGGGCTATTTTTAGAGGCCTCTCTGACTCAAGCTGGTCTTGAACCTGTGAGCTCAGGCAATCTACCCACCTTGGCCTCCCAGAGTGCTAGGATTACAGGCGTGAGCCACCGCACTCTGCCTTCAAAATAATTTTAAGTACTCTAGTCCCTTTGCCCATCCTTTTTGTTTTTTCATTTTAGATTTCTTGTGATTCTTTCCCACAAACTATGGAGGAAGAATTGAATTAGATATATTAAACAAAAGTATTTTTCATTTCTATTTATGTAGAAAACATAATATTAAGATAAAACCTAATGAAGATCACATGCTCAAAATATTGAGAGTGGCCTATTCCCCACATTAAAAACATATTAGAGGCAGCACTCATAGCTCAGTGGGTAGGGTGCCAGCCACATACACCAAGGTTTCGAATCTGACCCGGGCCAGCTAAAGCAACAATGACAATTGCAACAGAAAAACAGCTGGGGGCGTTGTGGCAGGTAACTGTAGTCCTAGCTACTTGGGAGGCTGAAGCAAGAGAATCACTTAAGCCCAAGAGTTGGAGGTTGCTGCCAGCTGTGACGCCATGGCACTCTAACCAGGGTGACAGCTTGAGACTCTGTCTCAAAAAAAAAAAAAAAAAAAAAATTTCTTCTTGAGCTAAGTCTGTGTGTTGGAAGTGGGTCATGTCTCCTGTGAAGACAAGCTTATTTTCCATATGCACTGGACTTTGTGATAGTCACTCTGAATCTTTTGGGGAAGTAGCAGACTTGGATGTTGGGCAAGACACCACCCTAAGGGATAGTCACGTGCAACAGCTTGTCGAGCTCCAAAATCCCTGCGGACGCCTATTAGTGATGTGGGTTGATGAGCACCTTGTCCCAGACTGCATTACCACTAGCTTCAGATAGCTCAGTTGTCAGGTGCTTCAGCACTGCTGCCAACTACACTGGAATGCTGGCCCCAATGTGCTAAGCATAGTTGTCTTTCAGGAGCAGGCAGTGCACACAGTTCACGGGGAACTGCAGACCCACTCCGGGTGAACAAGACTCCAGCCTCAGCTCCATATGAACAGAACTCGGTCTTAGCTCATGCCTTCCGCCCCACTTTCAATGCCCAAACTTAGCTCAAGAAAAAAATACGTTGTAACAGAAAAAGTAGCCGTTAAGGCAGGTGCCCTGATTATGCATAGTCAAATGGCAGATTGTGGTTTATTCTGATTGGCTGGTAGCTATCTATCCATTATCCAATCAGATGTTGGATACCAAAGACAACATTTGAATGCCTTGCACACTATATATCACACTGCCCTTCACCAAACGCCACTTGCTTGTTGACTTCACATTGTAACTGTAAGCCAAGTAATGCCAGAACTTACCTTAAAGTGCACTACCATTTCTTAAAAGGGCTTCAAGAAAGCTATCACTAAAACTCAGAAGAAGGACAGGGAAAAGCACAAGAGACGCCACGAAGAGAGCTATTCTATTTATATCTATAAGGCGCTGAAACAGGTCCAGTCGTCACTAGTATCTGTTCCAAGGCCATGAGCATAATGAATTCCTTTCTTGGTAACATTTTTGAGCACTTTGCTGGCAAGGCGTCTAAGCTGACACACTATAAGGAACACACAACCATCAGCTCCATGGAGATCCAGAAGGCCAGGCCCCTGCTGCTTCCAGAGGAACTAGCCAAGCATGCCTTGTCTGAGGGCACCAAGGCTGTCACCAGCTAGAGTAGCTATTACTCTAGCTCTAAGTAAAATGATCCAACCACTAAAGCTTAATAAAGCAAAGGCTCTTTTAAGAGCCACCTATACTTACTAGAGATCTGTAGGCTGCTTATGTGGGTGCTTATTTTATGTGAGTAGCCTTCATTGCTAAAGTTACAAACTGATTTAGCTATCCTGTAATTTTTGCTCTTTTTAAAGATTTCCCTATCTTTTACACACTATGATGGGAAAATAAGCAGAATAGATAACTTCTTGACTATCTTAGTTATAAACTTCACACTAACTCTGAACTTAGATGTGACTGAAGCAATTCAGAGAAGACAGCCCTCTGGAAGAAGTGCAAATAACTCCAGGTTCATATGGAGGTTCTTCCTGTGAATAACTGTTATTAAGACAAGACTTGGGCGGTGCCCCTGTCTCAAAGAAGTAGGGCACTGGCTGGAGGTGGCAGGTTCAAACCCAGCCCCTGCCAAAAACTGCAAAAAAAAAGAAGCAAGACTTACCTCATTCTAGAACATTTCTTACTTCAAACTTTATGACAGCAAAAAGGACCTGGATCTGTGTGAACTCTAGGAAGACTTTAGGGAAGTCCAACACTGAACATAAAAGGCTGTTTTGTTTCTTTTTTCCTCTGGCTATGGTGTGTGAAAAATTATTTCCTACTGATGAGGTTAGCTGTCCTAGAGGTGCTGGTGCCCAAAGCCCAGAATTTCGTGGTCTGATGATGTTTTCCTCTGCAATTCACTGGAGTCTCTACTGTTAAGAACAGATTGCTAGTGGAGTGTAAAGATCTTGCCATATCAAGTAATTCATATTGGAAGCCAACGGGCTACCACAACTGACAAACAAAAGTAATTTTAACTGACTTTCCTCTATTTTTGCATTACTTCTCTTAAAATTCATAGTAAGATCTTTTCTTGTTGTTGTTATTGTTGTGGTTCTATGATAGGATATTAAAAATTGTGTTTGTGTCCCATCATTACTGGACTTGAATACTCAAAGGTTTCAAATGTGCCCACTCTGTCATGGCCATTTGCACTCTTCTCCAAGGGCAGATAAGCATAAGAAATCAATGAGAACAGACATTGAAATAGACTGGTTTTATCCAAGTACTTATCACCTCTAACCTGGATTACAGTCCCTAATTAGTCTCCCTGCTCCTGATCTTGCTTCCCTCTCTCTGCCCAACTAATAAATTTTGTGTATTTATTTATTCATTCACTCATTCATTCAATTTTTTTTTTTTTTTGAGAGAGTCAGAGGCTCACTCTGTTGCCCCAGGCCAGAGTACCATGGCATCGGCCTCAGCTCATAGCAACCTCAAACTTTTGGGTTTGTGATCCTTCTGCCTCAGCTCCCCAGAGTGCTAGGATTATAGACACAAGCCACCATGCCCCACCAAAAAAGTAATTTTACATGATAAAAATATTTTTATATTAATGTGATCTGAAAAACTAAAATACACGTAGGTGTCCCTTTATCAACTTAAGTGAAACGTAAGGTTAAGGAAACAAAAGTTATCTACCAGCCAAGGGTTCAAGGCTTAGCTGGCATGGGAACTTCAGATTTCCTATGGGTACAAGAAAACCACACCCTTACTATACTCCCCAATAATAGGAGCTATCAGGCAAATTATCAGACCCTTCTTTGATTACAACCCAGACCACTACAAATGTGATTGGACAGAAGACTGACCTTACAAATACTATTTTTATGGTAAGCAATTGTACACATGAAGCCAGTTTCAGCTGGTCTATTGAGACTGTGTACAAATTGTCTTTGCATCCTATAGTTTATCTTTTGATGCAAAGAGCCAAATTCCACCTCATTTTAATGCTAAATCCTTGCCCCAAAGTGAACACAGAATGTATGTTATATATGTTTACCCATGGCAGATGTGCTTAGCCTCCTTCATAAATATGTATAGCTTTTCACCAAAGCCTGTTGAATATGGATAACTCTATTGTGTAATAGAGACCCTGTAAAGCATAAAACTCAACCAGTCCTTTCTCTCTTCCAAAAAAGAAAGGGCTTATTTCACTTGTACCTGGCTTATTTCACTTAACATAATATCTTCCAGGTTCATCTGTGCTGTTGCAAATGACAGGATTTCCTTTTTTCAGACTGAATACTATTCTATTATGTAGACACATGGTATATAGCACATTTTCTTTACCCATTCATCTGTTGATGGACACTTAAAATTGTGAATAATGCTGCCATGAATATGAGAACCCATATGTCTTTGACATACTGACTTAATTTCCTTTTCGATAGGATGCCCAGTAATAGGATTGCTAGATCATTTGATAGTTCTAGTTTCAATTTTTAAGAAACTTTTATACAGTTTTTCATGTTATGTACTAAAATGTTAGACCTTATTAAAAGTACCAATTAAGAAGGACAAATACTATAGTCAACATGTTAAAAAAAAAATCTTAAAAACTATTTCAGGCTCAGCGCCTGTGGCTCAGTGGGCTAAGGCGCTAGCCACGTACACCTGAGATGGCAGGTTCGAATCCAGTCCGGGCCCGCCAAACAACAATGACGGCTACAACCAAAAAATGGCCGGGTGTTGTGGAGGGCACCTGTAGTCCCAGCTACTTGGGAGGCAGAGGCAGGAGAATCGCTTGAGCCCAGGAGTTGGAGGTTGCTATGAGCTGTGATGCCACAGCACTCTATCCAGGGTGACAGCCTGAGGCTCTGTCTCAAAACGAAAAGAAAAAAAAAAAAAAACTATTTCAATCCAGTATGTTTCATTACTAAAATTCCTATCTTAAAATACACCTTTATATTAAGATGATATATACAGGCTCAACTAGACTTCCATAGAAATCCATAGTACAATAAACCTTCAGATTTATGAGCTTTCTAGATTAGGGATGCTCAACGTCTATTGCAAATATGGAAAGCTCAACAGAATCTACCAGAAAACTAATATGAAGGTAAGTCAGTTTAATGAGGTAGTAGGAAAATATAAAAATGACACACAGAAAACAATCTTTCATATAAAACATTACAACATATGAATAGAGAACACCTCATTTACAAAAATAAAATGCCTGCAACTGCAATTTTTTTAAATGCCAAATATATATAAAGGTAGATTTGTCTGCATCCATTACGTGGTCTCAATTCTAGAAAATGGACCTGAGAGGGAGGGGAATACTCAGGGAAATCTCTCCTTAATCTCAAGACCCAGTGAAACAGATTGCCTCTTTCTCCTCTGACTTTGTCCTAGCTGTATAAATACTTGGAATTGTAACTAGCATGTATATCAGTGTGGAAATAGCGGTTGCCTTCTGTCCAAATAATCCCAAGGGTCTGGGGGTAATCTGGATAGCCTAATGAGTGGCCACAAAACATAACAGGTTACCTGAGAACTGTGCCATATCTGGTTTCCTGTGGTCTTGGGGCATTTGAGACCCCTGGTTAAAGATGACACTCACGATACAATGTGGGCATGAAATGTTCAATAATCTCGTTTAGAGGACTGCCAGCTGAGACCCAAGGCTCTGCAGGGGCTAAGAACAATGTTTATGGATTTTAGCATATTCTCATGTCTTAACAAATGGTACTAGTTTTATACATGCCCAGAATCTTTAACCACATGCTAACATGCCGAACCATGAGTTTCCACTAAGTATAAATTAAGTCTCCTCAGGATGGCTTAATTCAAGGCGCTGTCACTGGGTATTCTTTGGTCATAGAACTTAACCCAATAATGCAGATTACACCCTTAACCCAGTAACACAGACTACAACCGTTAATATAATACCATGGCCCAAAAAGTGGTCCTAAAAATTCTTATTCGTTGACTGCACTTGGTCAATGAACGTCGTAAGTAGCTTAATTTCCACATGCCAACATTTAGGTTTCTAATTTAAGCCTAGAAACCTACACTGAAGGACTGGTGTTATCAGCCTAGTAATGTGCAGTTTAACATTTTCTATTGTGCCCCAGCTCTCTTAAGCTGCTTTAAGTGGCTCTGAAAAGAGCCTTTGGGTTAAAGACGCTTACTTGGTTAAGTTTACTTGGTATGTGTACTTTACTTAGAGCTTGTGTATTTCGTAACAGCCTTGGTGCCCTCAGAAACTGCGTGCTTAGCCAGCTCACCAGGTAACAACAACCGGACAGCAGTTTGGATCTCCCTAGAAGTGATAGTTGACCTTTTGTTGTAGTGGGCCAAACGAGATGCCTCCCCTGCAATACGCTCAAAGATGTCAGTAACAAAGGAATTCATGATGCTCATAGCCTTTGAGGAAATGCCGGTATCCGGATGGACCTGCTTCAGCACTTTGTAAATATAAATAGAGTAGCTCTCTTTGCGGCATCTTTTGCGCTTTTTTCCTTCTTTCTTCTGGGTTTTCGTCACAGCTTTCTTAAAACCTTTCTTGGAAATAGTAGTGCCTTTTGAAGATAACTCAGGCATGGCTGGCAAGATGTTCTTCCGCAGCGTTAACAGCTCTACAATGCTAACAGCTCTACAGAGTTACAGCTTAAAAGCTCCAATCTGTACCAAGCAAGCACAGAGCATCTGTGGTTGGGAACCCGGGTATTTATAGGCATGGCCTCATATGACGTTTTGAAAATCCAGCACCTGATTGGATAATGGGCAGTGGAGTGTATGCAAATGAGGTGAATCTGGTAAGGCTTTCTGATTGGATAGCCAGCCATCAGCCAATCAGATTATAAAGCACAACGGCTGTCAGACTATAAATAGACCCAGTCGCTGCCTCTAACTTTGCATTTTCTCTTCATAGCACGCTTTTACTTGGAGCATGTCTGGGCGTGGGAAGCAGGGGGGAAAGGCACGTGCTAAAGCCAAGTCTCGGTCATCCAGAGCAGGCCTACAATTTCCTGTAGGTCGGATCCACCGTTTACTTCGGAAAGGCAATTATGCTGAACGGATTGGGGCTGGCGCCCCCGTGTACTTGGCAGCAGTGCTGGAGTACCTGACAGCTGAGATTTTGGAGCTAGCTGGTAATGCATCACGTGACAACAAGAAAACCCGCATTATCCCGCGACATTTACAGTTAGCGATCCGCAATGATGAGGAGCTCAACAAGTTGCTGGGTGGTGTGACCATTGCGCAGGGTGGCGTCCTGCCCAACATCCAGGCCGTGTTGTTGCCCAAGAAGACTGAGGGTCACCACCACAAAGTCCAGGCTAAGTAACTTTTCTAGGTCATTTGTTTTCAACGACCTAAGTTCCTGGAGGGAAAACCCAACAAAAGGCTCTTTTCAGAGCCACTCACTACCTCAAAAGAAGAGCTACAATAGTTACCTGATTCTCCAGCAAACTGAAATTACCCCCAAATTCAAGGATCTTTGGTTCTAATAAAGGATTTAAGCCGTTGGCTTGAGAATTTTTGAGCAACTAAGAAAAGGCCAAAAAGCCCATGGATTCAGGAATGCCTGCCAGGAGGGATCTGTTCTCATAATCTAATTTCTATACCAACCTTAACTTCTGGCAGCAATAATGCTATTTTTAGTCAACACATTTGCAGAGAACTTGAGGGCTGTTTCTCCGTTACTTACAACAGTATGATAACTTGTATTTTCTGAAATAGTGTGATGAGGGTAATCCTATTTTGGGGGGTTTAAAGTGGGTTAAGAATTATGGGTTAAGAATGTTGAGAGATAAGATTACAACAAGCAGGAAGTGTAATCTGCAGTTTCCAGTTTAATTTGGGGCAGTCCTACAGTGTATCAGCCAGTCCAACAAAGTGGTGTGAAGTACCTTCTAGAAGATAATTTCCTTCCAAATATAGTATCATTAAATCTTTATATATGCCATGCAAGTAAAATGTTAGCAACTTTATCTTAAAAGTTCCATAAAAGATCATATATAAATATCTATGGTTTCACGCTTTGTATAGAACAATAGAACTTAATTTAAAATAACTACTAACAATTACACTTTAGCAGTAAGTGTGACAAATATATGCTACTTTTTTTTTCACCTATTATGATAAATAACATTGAAGGAGTTCAGAACGCACTACACAATATGCCACTCTGGCATGTTGACTATTTTGAGTTAAATGCTCTTGAAAACAGCAGGTACAAGAACACTCTTGACTTTTCATGTTTCTTTAAAGCAGGAGATGAAAGATGCCCTCCCTATACCAGTAGAAAAATATAATTCTTATCAAGGACGGAAGAATTAAGGCAGGGAGAAATCTATACAAACAATCCTTGTTAAACTAAACTCAAATCCCTTTGCCTTGTCACATTTTCACAATTTACTGTTCTTTGTCCAGTTTACTTTATTAGATTCTATGCTGTATCTTTGATTGTTAATTTCTTTTTTTTTTTAATTTTTTTGTAGAGACAGAGTCTCACTTTATCGCCCTTGATAGAGTGCTGTGTCATCACACAGCTCACAGCAACCTCCAACTCCTGGGCTTAGGCAATTCTCTTGCCTCAGCCTCTTATTCTTAATTTCTTTATCAAAGCTCTGTACCATATAAAATTTGTATTCAATAAATGTGTATGCTTTTCTCTTGTTCTCTCTTATGTCAATTTAATTCTCAGGCCTCACATAAAAATCCAAAGAGGGAAAATGTACAGTTTTGCCTCCCCTGCAACATTATAGATAAGGCAAAAATAACTAAAAATTTAAAATCCTGCAATTAGATAAGCTTTTTTTTTTTTTTTTTTTTTTGCGTGTAAGACTGAATTAAATAATTTAATGGCCAAAAACTGGGAAGTTTCACCACTCACAAATGCATATTAAAGAATTGCTACTAAAGTATGTATTGAGGCTCAGTGCCAGTAGCTCAGTGATTAGGGCACCAGCTGCATATGCCTGGTCTGAACCTGGCCTGGGCCTGCCAAAAAACAATGACAACAACAACAAAAAATAGCCAGGTGTTGTGGCAGGCGCCTGTAGTCCCAGCTACTTGGGAGACTGAGGAAAGAGAATCTCTTGAGCCCAAGAGTTTGAGGTTGCTGTCAATTGCGACACCATAGCACTCTACCAAGGACAACATAGTGAGATTCTGTCTCAAAAAAAAAAAAGTATGTATTGAAATAAGAAGATTGAACACAGAAGAAAAGGTAGGAATTCAGGAAGCATTAAAATTGCAAAAGAGGCTCTGCACCTGTAGCTCAAGCGGCTAAGGCAACAGCCATGTATACCAGAACTGACAGGTTTGAATCCAGCCTGGGCCTGCCAAACAATGACAACTACAACCAAAAAAAAAAAAATTGCAAAAGAAAAAAGTAAAAGTATAAATCAATCTAAATTTATAAATTAGTTGAAGAAATAATAATATAATACTTTATATTAAGGTATTTAAAAACAGTAAACCAAAAATACTTGATGATAGCTATAGAAGATGATAAGGGCTGAACCAGAATAAAGCATTTTGATGTTCTTGTATTGTTGATAAGGAGGGCAGGCATAGTGATTAAGTTATATTTTCTTACATAGGGCATATATTTTGATAATAAAAGAAACCACTAAAATGATAAAATGAATAAATAACAGTGAAAAAAATCAGTGAGTTCCATGGAAAACAAAAGAACATGAAAGAAAGGAAAGACAGGCATAACAAATTACAATGCAAAATAAGATATTAGAAATGAGTCCAAATAAACTGATAACCAAACAAAGATACGTTTATAAAATTAGCCACTTAAAAGAAGTATTAGACTAGAAATGAAATACAGCTATATCTTGTTTTAAAATGCACACTACAACTTCTTGTCATAAAACATGTAGAAGAAAAGGAATGGAGAAATACAAATAAAACTACCTCCCCATACTTTGTCTTTGGGATATTAATAGCAGAGTGATATTATTTAATAAAAACAATTGAATGAAGTTATTTGAAAAACTAAAAAAAAAATTATCTAGGAAGATGTACTATTCTTTGTTGTGTTAACACCTCAAAATATAGCTTTGTCTATAAAAAGCATACATTAGCCGAAATATATGAGAAAAAGATCAGAAACTAAAGCAACTCCGGATGGTAAGCCACCATATTGACTTCTAATTAACCCTAGTTCTAGGAATTCCACTAAGATTTCTAGTTTATCTGCTGTTAACTACTTAATGGTAAACTTTGCCCTAGGTAAAAACAACCTTGATGTTCTCCTAAACAGTACTAGTCATATATTCTACCCTGAGGCAAATTTTTGCCTTACCCTGAGAGGTAGACTTTAATTGTCCTGCACATAAGCCCTGAAATGGGAGTGTAACAATGCTGGAGTCCACCATCTCTTCTGGGGGCTGCTGGGATATGGTTTCTAAAGTCTCTATTAAGTGTTTCTTTTGAAGAAACTGGATTTGTCAGCCTCTTTCTTCTGTCTCTCAGATCCCTCTGGCTTTAAAAGTAGGTTTGCATAAACCCACTCACTGAAGAATAGTATACATTCTCATTGATAGCAAATCGAAGATTTGCCTAATTGGTAGAGTAAAGCTCTAGTCTACCACATTATTATTTTAATTTGTATTTATTTTCATCAGAGTCACACTAAACCTATCTATATAACTTTGAAATGCATCATTAGGCTCTCTCATCATTCAAATATCATACAATGTACTTATACAAACCTAGATGGTATAGCCTACTATATACCTGAGCTATATAGTATAGCTTAATTGCTCCTAGGCTCCAAAACTGTACAGGGTGTTAATATACTGAATGCTGGATAACTGTAATACAGTGGTAAGTATTCAACTATCTAAATATATTAAAAGGAAAGATATAGTAAAAATAGAGCATTATAATCTTATGGGATCACTATTTCATATGAAGTCCGGCCATCACTGAAATATATATATGTTATCATATGACCATATATATTTGTTTTAGCCAACAAGTCCTATCATGAAATCTCTTTTGGTCCATTAAAAATAATTTAACAGGTCGGTGCCTGTGGCTCAAGCGGCTAAGGCACCAGTCACATACACCTAAGCTGGCAGGTTCAAATCTGGGCCCACCAAACGACAATGATGGCTGCAACCAAAAATAGCCGGGGGTTGTGGCAGGCACCCATAGTCCCAGCTACTTGGGAGGTAGAGGCAGGAGAATTGCTTGAGCCCAGGAATTGGAGGTTGCTGTGATCTGTGATGCCACGGCACTCTACCCAGGATGACAGCTCTGTCTCAAAAAATAAAAAAAATTTTTTAAATAAAAATAATTTAATAACTAACTCACATTAGTTGTTTTCTAACATTATAAAACTTAAGTTATGCTAGGATCTTTGCAAAATCTAAATAAGGCAATTTTATAAAGAGCCAGTTGAATTTTTAAACTGTCTCTCCACAAAGAACACATTTCTCATTAACATGAAATAAGGTCACACGTAAGGTCTTTTAAAATCAAATATAATCATAGCCAACACTAGAGGGAGCTCAGTAGTCATGCCATGTGAAAAGGTATCACATTTTTAATGCTTTTCTGAAATGACACCATATAAAATGCACAGTAAAACTATGAATACTGAATTTAATAGTTCTAGGGAAAAAAAGAATAGAAATCAGTGCTTAAAATGTATATATTTAGACTTTAACCTTTTGGTGAACTGTGAAAGACACACACCAAAAAATGATTAAATGAATAATTGTAGAATACCCACAAATGCCTGTACAGATCTTGTTTCAGTTATTATTTCTGGCTCCTGTCAATATGAGAATTAGAAAGGTCTGCTTCAAAACCTAGCTTTACTATTTCTAAGCTGAGTGTTCTTGAATTACTTAACTTCTCTGTGCCTCAGTTTCTCCACCTGTATATGATAGTACCTATCTCACAGGGTTATTGTGAAGATCAAATTGATATCACATCAATAAAGCATGTGGCACATAGCACAAAAGACAAATATGTTAGTCTTTTCTTCATGTAGAGTAATGGTTCTCGACTAGGGGTGATTTTGCTCCCCAGGAGACAGTTGGCAATGTCCAGAGGCATTTTGTACTGAGTGTGGTGGTACTGGTATCTCATGGGGATAGGAATACTACTAAATATAAAATTTTATAATACACAAGCCATTCCACCACAACATAGAATTATCTACCTCCAATGCTAGTAAGTACCAATACTGAGAAACCCTTTTCTAGAGAAATCTAACATCACCATTCTCCTTGCTGCAAATCTATGCTTTATTTCTGAGTTTCTGGAAATAAAATCAAATATAAAAGTCCGGCCGTTTCAGTGATTGTGGCCTAATAATGAAACTATGGCTTCAAAAAGTCTATGACTACAGGCATGAAAAAGAGCGAGGGAAGTGCAGAGAATATCCCCTTTTTACAGTTAAGAGTGAGCACCTTTTACAGTCCAAAGACACTCCATCCCTTGATTTAACCTTGCTATTGGCCTGTGCTGCGACAGATCCTGGGGGCACAGGGACTCTATCCTTTTCTGTAGAATGGGCCTATGTGGGGAAAGCTCTCACATCCTGATCCTAGTATGTTCCCTTCCTCAGTTCTGGCAAGTTCCCTGTGGTTCTAGTTAGCTATGGAGGACAGAAGAGCCACTCTTGTCCAAGACCCATGGGCCAATGGTACATGGAGGAAAAGGCCTTTAGTCAGAAGTCTTGGGTTTGAGTCCTCATTCCCCTCCTTTCTCCCAGATAGGACTGGGGAAAGTCTCTTGACATTTCCAGCTTCCACTTCCTCTTTTATATCATGGAAGAATGAATCCTTATGAAATTTATGTAGACTTCAACTCTTTGGGGGCTTAGCAAATGTAAGTTACAATTCCCCTCTCCTTTGTTAAGTCCTGCTTGCCCAGAACTTCTGTGGCCTAGCTCAGAAATTGCCACCAAATTATGATTGTGTGGCCTTAAATTGACAGCCCAGGCAGGTAGACTCACCTTTATGAGCATCTACTTGTGTCTATTCTGAATTCATTATTTATGAGTATGCACATTGCTTGAGACACAGCGTGTAAAGCCACAGGCTGCACATTGAGCTGAACACTTGAGAACCCAATTTCTAGCTCTTTGCTACGTGCACTACTGTCTTCAGTTAGGTATGGAGATTGGCTCTGGACACACTCCCTTCTCAGTTTTACATTTGTATAGAAAGGGAAGACAAAAAGGTAATTGCAGTCAAATTCACGAGGTATTGTGAATATGAATGCTGTGTCCGTTTTTCCTCTAGAAAAATATGTTGAAGACATATTTTTCCAGGTGCTTTCAATCCTGAGGACTGATGTTCATATTCCATTATTCCTCTGGGACACGCAGGAATTTTATGGGAACAAATTCTAAAATGAAAAGGAGCTAGTGAGTGTAAATCCATTGGGAGAAAAAAAGAAAAATAAAGCAGGCACAGAGATTAATTTATAGTCTTCCTGCTACATCACCGGCCCTGTCGTCCCACCACTAAACTATAAGCTTCTTTGCTTATAGCTCATCTCCTTGCGTAGCATGGGGCTTGGCTGAAGGAAGCCATTTTAATGTCTGCATTTTCCCAGGGAGGAGACATTATTTATGTTTGTGCCTTATCTCCTTCCTTCTCTGCTTCCACTCATATACAAGTATAAGAAGCATGTTAAGGCAGCAGAAAATAGAAATGACAACAGATAGAATGCAACATACTCATCCACTGAGCCATAGTGCTAGGTAGTCACATAGACTCCAATAATTCTTTGAGAAGTTATTCTTACCCTATCCCCATTTTACAGATCAGGAAACTGAGAGGGTTTTTCCCCAAGGGCCTTGTTATGGGCTGAATTATGTCCTCTCCAAATGTATATACTGAAGTCCTAATACTCAGTACCTTAGAATATGACCTATTTGGAAAAAAGCTTGTTGCAGACATAATTAGTTAAGATGAGGTCATCCTGATGTAGGATGGGCCCCTAATCTGGTATGAGTGGCATCTTTATAAAGAGCGGAAATCTAGACCATAGATCCAAATATGCACATGGGAGAAAGCCACATGAAGATAAAGGCAGAGATCCACATGCCAAAAGATACCAACAATTGCTGGCAAACCACCAGAAGCTGGGGGAGAGACATGGAACAGATTCTTCCTCACAGCTCTCAGAATGAACCAACCCTGCCACACCTTAATCCCAGACTTCTGGCCTCCAGAACAGTGAAACAATAAATTTCTGTTGTTTAAGCAACCCAGTTTGTTTTTACTCTGTTATAAAGTTTTAGGACTCTAACATAGCACCTCAGTGAGTTCCTAGCAAAGCTAGAGTTTGGATTCAGCCCGTCTGACTCACAATCTAATGCTTTTTTCTTGACAGACAATCTGTCTCACTTCCCAAAGGGAAGTGGCCACTTTGATCTGGACAGTCAAGATTTGCCTCCTGGAAGAGGTGGACTTTGGGCTGTGCTAAAGGTAAAAAATGTTTTGATGCATAAAAAAGACAGTGAGAAATGAAGTTCCCACGAGAGCTGAAGCCTTCAGGCAAGTTTGACTAGAACCCAGAATCTATATAAGGAACTGCCTGGTTAAATTTTGCATACCCTGAGTACTACCATTGAGGATTTGTACTGGTTTCTAAATCTGCTGGAGATAAAAGTTGTAGCCAAAGGAGATCTACTTAATATTTCTGTGAACCTGAATGTGCCAGTGTTCAAGGTTCTGGCTTTCATAAAAGCAAATTCCTTCTTTGACCTGCTGGCAGAGACAGGAAGCACAGTGGAGAGGGAGCCTGTTCAATGACATAGCAAATAGCTCAGTCCTGCAAGTGGGCTCCTCCTGAGTAGATGATCTCAATCTTCAGATATAAGGAATGATCCTCTGTGTTTGGAACATGACTGTTACACAGAAGACTCTGTATAAGTAAAAGCGTAAAATAAAAATATTAGTCAAAACTTTTGGAAACACAAAAAACAGTGAAAAGGAAAATATATAGAAAATATTCAAGGAACTGACAAAACTGAATGATTCGGGTTGAAGTGATCCCTGGGATAGCCAAACACAAGATTACAGATAGGCCTGCTGGCTTGAGCCTTTAAGAGACCTCATCAAGGACTTTCATAAACCCAGAACATGCTTACTCACACCGCGATGGAAATATGAAGCAGTCAGATACAAAGTTTTGTTCATTTATCTGCTCTGGCACAAGGGTTTTTACATTCAGAATCTACATCTGTTAAAGGTCATCCCCAACCCTTGAGCACATGAACCAGGCCTGCCAGCCCCTTAGTGACAAGCATGCTTGATCTAATTGCAGAGTGCCCTCTTTGTCAGGTCTTTTTGACTAAACAAGTACTGGCTTTGTCACCACTGGTTTGATCTGGAGTTACACAAATGCTGTAATCCTGGTGCAGCAGCTGAGAATGGCTCTCAGATAATCACTCTGCAAAGCAATATCATTAGCAATATTAACACTTGCCTGTGGATTACTATAATTGTGTATGTAGGAATCAATGCTTAGTCAGAAAGGCATAGATTGAAAAAAAAAGAAAAAGGCATAATTCAGGCCAAGGAAGGGTTTCCACACAAACTATCTTTCCCTCCTCCTCCTCCCACCCGTGTACCAACATTCTCTCAATTTCTCTACCATCTGCACTCAAATAAATAAGGGAGTAAAATTTTGTTTCAATGTCTAAGATAAAATGAACACTATATTTTGATAGATAGAGGAGGACTATTTGGGTCTGCTGCTCAAATTCTTTGTTATGCTCAGGTCACAGGGAACTTTGATGTGACACATGACAATCTCCTCTGCATGATCTTGCTGTTTTCTTGGGGTTCCATCATGAAGCAAGGTCCAATTCCAGAGCTCTGCTACCCAAAAAACTTTCTTTCTTATCTAGCCAAAGGAATTTTTTGGTTCTCCAAGATCATCTGCTTTCCCCCCAAATCCTCTTTTTCTTCAGAATCTGTTCCACAGACTTAACTTCTTAGGTTTTTGCAAAAGAAAAACCTGGGAGACTTGCAGCCCAAGGTCATGAACCTCCCCTGGGGCAATAAAGAGTATAAAGCCAGTCATCTGTTGACTAAGAAGGGAATTGTAAAATGCAAAGTTGTTGTCAACAAATGTCAATCTAAGAGAACCAATCCTTCAATTCAGACCCTAATTGGCTATCTGACTAAATTTAAAATAGATCGAGGTACCCATTTGCTAACTAGACTTCTCACACTTACTTTCAGACCCCAGAAAACCTACACAGGTCAGTTCAACTTTTCGCCTGAACCAACCAATCAGGGGTCAGCCATATTGACTAATCATAGGTCAGTTATAGTGACCAATTAGGTCTCACCTGTCTAGACCAATCAGGTTTTATTTCTATCAGCCAATCAGAACTAAGCTTTGGCAACCAATCAGAACTAAGCAAGTTTGAATTCTTCATTTGCATAAACAGGTCTTATTCTGAACCTGGGTAGTAATTTTTGCTATAAAACTCAAACCCTTTGTCTGTCATCTTCAGGAAAAAAAAACATCCAAACCCTACCTTTGTTCTGTAGACCACACTTTCCTTTTTACAATGAAGGCTGTCTCCCCAGTTTGCAAAGTGTTATATTATTTTCCTCCAAATTACTTTTCAGAGAATTTTCATTCACAATGCCTCCCCATACTGAAATTTCAAAATAGTCAGCTGTTTTCAGAGGCCAAGCCATTAAGCCTAAGACAGAAGTCAAAAATGCTGATCCTGTGTTTAACATGTTGACTCTTTTCACCATGGGTTTTTGTACATTGTAAGTTTTTTTTTTTTTTTTTAAGTTAATGTGAGGGTACAAACAACTTGGTTACAATGTTTGCTTTTATTAGGTAGAGGCCCTCTTATATTTGTGTCACACACCCAAAAGGTGTACCATATACCCTTACATTGTGCCTATTAGTGGGAGCACACCACACCCTTATCCCTCCCTCCCTTGTTCTCTCTCCCATTTCATCTATGGGCTTCATACTAGTATTGAGTACACTGGATACTTGCTTTTCCATTCTTGTGCTACTTTACTAAGAATGTGCTCCAACTCTAGGTTAATGCCAAAGATATAAAGTCTTCATCTTTTCTATTGCTGGATAGTAGTAGTCCATGGTATACTTATACAACCATTTGTTAATCCATTCCTGGGTTAATGGGAATTTAGTTTGTTTCCACATTTTGGTGATTGCAAATTGAGCTGTGATGAACAATCTAGTCTAAATGTCTTTATGGTAAAATGATTTTTCCCCCTGGGTATATGCCTAGTAATGGGATTGCAGGATCAAATGTGAGGACTAATTTGAGTTCTTTGAGGACTTTCCATATTTCTTTCCAAAGAGGCTGTATTAGTTTGCAGTTCCACCATCACTGTAAAAGTGTTCCCTTGTCTGTAGATCCACTCCAGTATCTGTAACTTTGGAATTTTGTGATGTGGGCTATTCTCACTGGAGTTAGGTGATACCTCAGGGTGGTTTTGATTTGCATTTTTCTGATGATTAAAGACTATGAGCATTTTCTCCTATATTAGCCATTCATCCATCTTCATCAGAGAAGGTTCTGTTCATGTCTCTTGCTCACTGATAGATGAGATTGTTTATACCTTCTTTGTTGAGTAATTTGATTCTTTGTAGATTCTAGATGTCAACCCTTAGTCAGATTTGTAACATGCAAATATGTTTTCCCATTCTGAAGGTTGTTATTTGTTATGTCCTTAGCTGTGTAGAAGCTTTTTCAGTTTAAGTCCCATTTGTGCCTTTGTTTGTTTGTTTGTTTTTTGAGGCACACTCTCACTTTGCCCCCCAGGGTAGAGTGCCTCAGCATCATAGCTCACCACAACCTCAAGCTCTTGGGATCAAGTAAGCCTCAGCCTCCCAAGTGGCTGGAACTACAGATGCCTGCCACAATGCCTGGCTAGTTTTTAGAGATGGCGTCTCACTCTTACTCAGGCTGGTTTCAAACTCCTGAGCTCAAGCAATTCGCCCACGTAGGCCTCCCAAAGTACTAAGATTACAGGTATGAGCCACCATGCTTGGCAATATATTCTTCTATCTTGCATCCATTATGGGTTCTGGTTTTGGATTTCATTTTGATTATTTTTCACTTCTTTTGTCAATTCCCTATGTTGTTTTGCCATTCATATTTTAAATTCTCTTTCTGTAATTTCTATTAATTTTTATAGATGGACTCCTCCGTGGTAGCTACCTCATATCCGTTGGTATGGGTCGGGGTAGGGTGGGGGTTGCTCTGTTCTGGTTTTTCATGTTGCCAGGATTTGTCTGTTGATTCCTCCCTTATGTGTGGTTTCTTCTTATTTACTTCCTTCCCCTATTTTTTTCTCACACTTCCCTCATTTTAAATTTCCTTGTCTCTGTGCTTAGATATTAGATAAGTGACTTTTTGATATAAGGCCAAAAGGAAGTGAAGGGTAAAGAGTGAGAAGAGAGAAAGAAAAGAAAAAGATAAAGAGAACAAAAAGGGAAGGTGAAAAATATTGAAAAAAGGGGAGAAATGGACAGAAAGAAAAAGAGACAGGAGAAATGGTTTTATTTGGCAGGGTGTTTTGACCCACACCCAGAATTCCAGGACTGGGAGGTCTCAGCTGGGTGGGTTGCTCGAGGTCAGGAGCTTCTTACCAGTCTGGGCAAAAGCAAGACCCCCATCTCTGCCTAGTATAGAAAAAAATTAGCAATATTTCACAGTGAGGACCTAACAATAGCATCTTTCCAAAAGCCAAATCTAGAAGAACACCCTATACCATGAGCTCAAGGTTTCCTTGAGCCAGAGCAATGCCATGACCTCCTAGTTTAGGCCTCAGATTGATGCTCTGTCACTTAAACAGCATACAAAATGAAACGAAACAAAATTGACCAGAAAGAAGACAAATAATAAAAAATTATATAAGATGAAGAAAGAAAAAAAGATATTTTAAATGTTATTTTTTGTGGGAACAATGAGAAAAGTAGAAAGATCTCTACCAAAAGAAAGGAAAAAAGGAGAGAAATAAAAAGGACAGAAAGAATAAAAGGGGCTGAAGAAACATAGCACAAATGGAGGTATTAAAGAAAGTAAAAATAAAAATACAATGAAACAAAGTAAAACAAAATAAACAACAATAATAACCAAAAACCGAGGGGAAAAATTAGGAAAAAAAGAACAAAAAAAAATTATGTGTGTGTGTATGTGTATATATATATATATATATATAGCACAATATATTGTATTTATTGCAATATATTATATTTATTATATTAGGAAAAAAAGATTAAAAAGAACCAAAAAACTTTTGTGATATATATACACATACAAACACAAAATTTGAGTTTTTTTTTTTTTATCTTCTTTTCCTAATTTTTTCCCTTGGTTTTTGGTTATTGTTTATTTTGTTTAGCTTTGTTTGGTTGTATTTTATACATATTGTCTGGACACTGGGTGGCATGGTGGTATTTAGGTGATGGAGATAACACATGCTGGTTTTGCTATATAAGGTGGGGGCCAAAAGCCACTATCCAGTTGCTGAGGAGGCCTGATCCTGTCTTCCTGATTTATTTGCCCTCAATCAGTGCTTGGTCATTTAGCTAGCATCCTGTGGGATTGGGATTCTGAAGCTCTCACAAGATTTCTTAGGACGCATGCCTCAACCTTCCAAACAGTGCCCGGTAGCCACAGTGTGGCTTTTGAGGATGGAGGAGGAGCCATTCAACTCACCCTTTCAGATGGCTACCCAAGCTCAGCAGCCATACGAGAGCTAGCTGTGCACTAGCTCTCCCAGATGGCCTTCCCACAATGGCAGACCCTGATAGTAGCCAAGGTGTCCCAGTAATGCAGTCCTGGCCTCCAAATGCTGTCCAAGTTTTCTGGCTTCCTTAATCCCTAACAAGGCAGCTCCAACAAGCAGCCCAGTCCAAGAATAAAAAACTGCAGGACAGCCCTTCCCTGTCTCTAGTCCTGCACTGTAGGGCCAGCCAGCCTTTGCCTGTGTATTGCCTTCTGTGCTGGCCTTTCTCAGCTCCTGACCTCCTCATTGGCTTCTGGAGTCCCCTACTGCTTCACTGTGCCCCAGAGTGGTGTTCCTGGGCAGAATTCCCCAGCCAGAGGTGGCTGAAGTCCTTTCTCCCCTGTCTCACCACGAGTGGCTGGTAAGGAAATGTCTCTAGTCTGCTATCTTACTCCTTCTTCTTTGTAAATTTTTTAAAATATTGTATTAAAGTAATATTTTTGTTGGTTAATAAACTTTTTTATGGTCCTTTAAATTTTGCTCCCAGGGTGAGTGCCTCACTCAACTCTAATCTGTGCCCTGGTTGGCATTTAATATGTGATGAACAAATGCATGTCATAACTATCACTTGGATGAAAGTAAAGAAGATTGAAGGTTTAGGTTAAAGCTCTTTTAAGCCCTGAGTAAAAGCCAAGAGGAGAGAAAAAAAGGAAGCCCTATGTTTGTAATTAAAACCATACACTCTATGAGATAAACATTACCTGTCGTTTATATCCCACTTAGTAGCTGGGAGATCTTGGACAATGTGATTGCCTTCTCTCAGCCTAGATTTTCTAATCTGTAAAAGAATAATGTTACTTTCCATCACAGCTCCCTCCTTTGTTCAAAAATCAGTTCCTACTTCAGCAAGATGGTCTGCTGTACTCTGCTGCTTCAAGCCAAGGGTAAAGCCCAGAAATTCCTAGATTCCTTGGACTAAATAGGGAAGCTGAAAAGAGTTACTATTTTAAGTTTAATTATAAGGACCAGGCTTAAAAGAGAAATTAAGAGCAAGCAGAATGAGTCCTGAGATGACCTCGAGGGTACAAAGTCAGGACTCGTGGTCAACATGAATATTTGGGAAATAGGCCGGTTAGGGATGGTTGTATAACCTCAATGGAGCACATTTAAGGAATTTCAGAAAGAGTAATGGAACAGGGGAATGACAGACTATTTTAAACTTTGCTACTTAAGATAAAGATAAATGAAAACCACCCTGTTGGAGCCCATATAGTCTATGGCTAGGAGTGAGAGTTACGAGAAATACCTGTATAGCTCAATAATGGAACACCTGGGTGGAAAGGGCATGGAGAGGGATTTGGCTCTCCTAACAAGCATGAGAGCTCACAAAATGAGAGCAGTGGTGAATTGGCAGTCTCTACACCTGTGGTGTTGAGAGGCACGAGATGAGCCTTATATTAAGCTGGAAGAGACGGCAGTCAAGGAGCATGTGCATTCTATCACAGACCCGCTTACTCTGACTCTGTCTCCTCTCCTGCCTACAGGACGCCTGCACGGCGTCTCTCTGCTGAAGATTACCAAGCTCTGCTAAAGACTAAGATCTATCTATTCTAAGAAGACTGCTTTACCCTCTAAGACTCACACTCTCTTTCTTTCTCTCTCTCCAGCTATAGCAGATAGCCCTCAGGCACCTAAGAGAAACTGAACCAGAGCAAGGTAACTTAACAGTCCGTGTCCGAAATCTAGTTAAGCCAGGCCCGAGACCTGGCCAGTCCTGGGCCCTGACAAGAAGTGTCAGAAGTGACATGTGACACCACCCCTCTTCCTCCCACTATTATCTCACCTACTTAATGATTGTAGATAGAGCATTATAGCTTATAAAATGTTTTCACATTCATTCATTTATTCATTCATACAGTCTCTTCACCAACCATGTGATACATTATTGTTGTTTTTATTCCAATTTAAAAGATGAAGAATCTAAGGTTCAAAGAAGTTGTACTTGAGTATACATAGAGGTGTATGAGTACATACAGCACATAGCTAGTGAGTAGTGGCCTCAAGAATTTAACCAGGTTTCCTGATTCCAAGTTCAGATATTTTCCTTCTCATTAGTGTAATGTTTCTTTTTTTCCTATTATGTGTTCTTTCTGAACAATACCCTAGCTTTTCTAACATTGGATCCATTTGTTAGGTCCAAATGGTTTGCATTTGCCTTATCACTAAATATGTCATCCAGACCTCTCCCATGAAGCATTTTAGTGCATAAAAGCAATTTTCAGCTTTGAATTGTCTTTGGAGAAACCGTTATTAACAAGTAATTTTAAATAATATCTTTAATTAAAGTAAAAAATGAAAACATTTGCTCACTCTTCCATCATAGCAGATATATTCATGATGTTGATACTGGCAGCTATACGGACTTGCCAACTATTGTTTTCATTAGTAAAGACATTATTCTACAAACAACTATAAGCATGCATGCAATCTTGCACCTATACATGCAATAGAAGAAGAGAGAGAGAGAGAGATCAAAACAATCTGTTTTCTTATTCTCAAGTACATTTTTTCTTCCTTCTTTTTTTTTGAGACAGAGTCTCAAGCTGTTGCCCTGGGTAGAGTGCCATGGCATCATAGCTCATAGCAACCTCCAACTCTTATACCCAAGCGATCCTCTTGCCTCAGTTTTTTCTATTTTTAGCAGAGAGAGGGTCTTGCTTTTGCTCAGCCTGGTCTTGAACTTGTGAGCTCAATCAATCCACCCTCCTCGGCCTCCCAGAGTGCTAGGGTTACAGGTGTGAGCCTCCGTGCCTGGCCACATATTTTCTTCTTTAAAAAAAAAAAAAAAATTTTTTTTTGGCACATAAGGAAACTACAAAATTATTTTCTAATTTTGTCTTAGCAGAAGTCAAAACTGTAAAGGACTTCTTCAGGCATATCCTGACTTCTTGTTCTTGAGAACAATTTGATAAAACGAGGATTTTGCTCTTTCTTTTAGAATATTGGAACGCTAGAAATAACTTCTTGAGATTGTCTCAGGACATAGGCCAGCCTATATCAGTTAACACCCAGCCAACCTCCAGATAGCCGAGCAGAATAGCCAAGATAAGCAAAGTGACCTAGCTTTGCTCATACCTAGCTTTCCTAATATCCATTTGGTCTTGGTCATGGGAACAAGAAACACCATTATGCTACTGAAGTTTTATGGTGGTTTGATACACAGCAAATGCTAATTAATACAGCTGCTACTCTCAGTTGGTGTGGCCCTGAGGGTAAAAGCACCTATCTTGGAGTTAAGGAGAAATCCACCTGGCATTTATAATTTAGCCAGGATGGTTTAGAATGTGACTCTTTCACGTGGCTGGGCAATTGCTAGTTGACCACGTTTCAATCAAATAACTAAGAAGTGTGTTTGCCTTCATAATTCCCTTCTCATCTTTGAGAGACTTCTTTCTTTCCTGAAGAGCTGAAACAAAGAAACACATATAGAAACCAGAGGAGGAAGTGGGTTTATGTTGTTTGATGTTGGTAACTTTAAGACACACCAGTGTCCACTAAAATCTTTTCCACTGCCTTATGTTTCAGAAATCTTATTCATTCCTTTAAAGAAAGCACTGTTCTCAAAACAATAACAAAACAGATTATAATGCTCCTGTGCCTGCCAAAAGGTGATCCATTGAGCTATCAGTCCTGCAACATGGTTTGTAATTAGGAGTGTAGTTAAAGCTGGAAAAAAACTTAAAAATCAATCAATAGGGCCTTTCATTTTACATAGAAGACATGTAATCGCAGGAGAGTTCAGATGACTTTGTGAAATAGAAAATAGCCTAAATTGGAACTCACATTCTCAATTCCAGACCCCAGGTTCAGTGCCTCTTTTACCACACTGTGTTTGTCAGGGGAGGGGGCATCTTCCAGCCTTTCAGAGAAGAGGATCCCAGACATATCAGAAAGGCCTCACTAGCAACTACCAAGTGTTACATATTTGAAACTGAGCAGCCTCATGTCTCACTCATGCAGTAATTTGTTCAAGGGAACACCAATCTGACAACCAGAAAAACTTGAAAACTTAAGTTATTGTTGAACTATTTTAACATTGAAAGAGGACGCCCACCTACACATATGTGTATGACCTAGTAAACGTTCTTAAACTTCTATTTTCCCATCTTTCTCTCTTTATAACTTTCATACATAGCTGCCTCCATTCTCTCCTCCCTCTTTTCAAATGCTCCCACACTCTTCCTCTGTACCAGCTCACACTGTTTCTCATTTCTCTCCTTTTTTTCTCCTTTTTTGGATCTATCCCTCTCCCAGTGACTCAGCTGCGCCTTTCCAATGAAAGCCTTTGTGGTTTCTCTACCCAATGCCCTCATTCTGTGTAAAAGAGGACTGGGGACACAGTGGACAAAATAAAATTCTCCTCAGCAGGTATATGGGGGGTGTTGTACATTCACCAGGATATGAGACCACAGGGACAGGATTTTGTGTTTTTGGTATTGTTATGGATCATCCAGAAGAGTGCTGGTATGTTGTACTTATTAAATACATAAATATTTGCTAAATAAGAACATGTCACACATGTAATAAAGGTTAGGTGCTTCAAAGGACACGGGAAGTACAGAAGAACAGAGGCTGTCAATTTTGTAATGTTGGTGACACGGGTGCCCTTGTTGCATAGCAGCTGGTGTTGAGGAGATCTGATAACCTAGGAAAAGATGTTGTACCAAAGAGTTAGCTTTGATCCTATTAACTCCAAATAATGAAATAAAATGAGGAATGAAGAATCATGTTTTCACTTCCCTGAGGTTTTTCTGATACTAAGTAAGCACTAGATGGCAGACAAGCCATTGATTATTGAGCTTCTTTTTATGGTGGGTATGAGAAGAAAGAGAAGATGTTTCCTTGACTATAATCTGGAGTGCTAAAAAATGGAGTTTATCATTTCATGCTTGAACAAATTAATGAACACAGTTATTAAAGGAATTATGCAAGGTACAAGCTGTGATTCCCTAGAAATGATTTCCCTGTGAAAATGATTGCCTCAACTCTGTTGCAACATTATCTTCATTTTTACATACAGAAAATTAAGTAGAGAAAATGTTTAAAACTAATTAGATTTCAGGAAAGCCAATTAGGCAAGTACTCATTCTATTTTAAAAGGAAGATAATGGAAAGATTTTTATGACAAAATAAAGATGGAGGATGGGAGAAGAGGAATCACATCAGAAGAAATGCTTCATACACTTTAGCTTTCTTGGAGGTCAGTCCCCCAGTCTCAAATTTCTTACGTCTCCATTGTCAGTCTCCACAGACAGTTCAGAGTTTTCCTTGTAATTTAAAATAATGGAATAGGGTCAGGACAGACCCATTTCTTTTACCTAAAGGACATTTCTAACTTATTGAAATAGTACTACTTCTAAAAGGGTAAATAATCTGATGTTGCTTTGAGTATATTTCCTAATTCATTCCAGTTCACTTATAGAAATTTCCTGTTTCTTATGATCCTAAAATGTCATTGCACGTTTTTTTGCTTGCATAATTCTAATTGTTCCACCATCTTTTTCTGAAGACAAAAATAATGGTCTGTCTCTTCACCTCTACTGTCAGGAAAATATGAAAAATAAATATTGAAAAAAATTTTACACAAAGGCATTTTCTGAGATGATTATGTCATTTATGAAAGGCAGACTTTTCTTTGAAAAGTCAAGGTTTTAAATAAAAATTAAGTGCTACAAAACTGGAAATAGTATCGTTCCAATTTTAGTATATGTGCTGCCAAAGCACGCACAAAGCTCGAAATAGTAGATGTCAGAAGTTTGAATAAAAAGATTAATGAGCTAAGATTATTTTTCCCATCAATCAATTAACAATAGAATTATAACATTAGGACTAGAAGATACTTAGAGATTATCAAATTTAACATCTCATTTTTTCTTTTAAAATATTTTTGTCACTGTATAAGAAAACATTCCATGTTACAGATGCAGCATAACTTAGTTATGTTTTTGCTATTAGGCATTTTGGCTATTTCTAGACCTTAATCTCTTAGCTAATACTATAGGCAACATCCTCATCAACTATTTTTGACCAAATCTCTAGCCATTTTTTTTTTTTTTTTTTTTTTGCATAGACAGAGTCTCACTTTATCGCCTTTGGTAGAGTGCCGTGGCATCACACAGCTCACAGCAACCTCCAACTCCTGGGCTTAGGCGATTCTCCTGCCTCAGCCTCTCAAGTAGCTGGGACCACAAGTGCCCGCCACAGTGCCCAGATACTTTTCTATTTTGCAGTTCAGCCAAGGCTGGGTTTGAACCTGCCACCTTCAGTATATGGGGCCGGTGCCCTACTCGATGAGCCGTAGGCACCGCATCTCTAGCCATTTTTAAGGTTTTAAGTTTTAAAAAATCAATTTCTATGCTCAGAACTTTTTAGGCATCCCATACTTCCTATTGGCTTTACTTTTCTTGTTAAACACATTTTTCATTAGTTCTTCCAATAAGAATTTACAGAGGGATGAGCAAAGCCCTCTTGATGTTTGCCCTTCTGAAATCTTATTTTACTCTAAATTAGAGTGAATAATAGTTTAGCTGGGTAACATGTTTTAGGTCAACAGTTATTTTCCTTCATTACTTGGAAATGCTCCATTGTCCATTTGGCATCTGGCTTTGTGGATAAAAAAATCTGCTGGCAATGTGATTATTGGTATTTAGTAGATAACTGTCTCATTTTTCTCAAAAAAAATTTTTTTTTTGTAGAGACAGACTCTCACTTTATCGCCCTGGGTAGAGTGCCGTGGCGTCACACTGCTCACAGCAACCTCCAGCTCTTGGGCTTAAGCGATTCTCTTGCCTCAGCCTCCCTAGTAGCTGGGACTACAGGTGCCCGCCACAGCGCCCGGCTATTTTTGTTTGTTTGTTTTGCAGTTTGGCCGAGACCGGGCTTGAACCCGCCACCTTCGGTATATGGGGCCGGCACCCTGCTCGCTGAGCCATAGGAGCCGCCCTATTTTCTCCAATTTTAATATCGGGTGTATCCAGATTTAAGTAGAATGATTTTGAAGTATTCTTTTTCTATTGTCTGTAAGGTTTGGCATGATCTGTTTCTTGAAATTATCTTTTACTTTTATTTATAAATATTAGTTGTCTATTTTTTGAGACTTTGGAGAAAAAGAAGTTAATTGATGACTCCATACTTAGCCTCAGAGTCAAGGCATTCTATGATAGACATACTCTTGTCGGACAGTGTGAATGTTACCTTCTTTGCCTTTCTTTCTTTCTTTGCATTATTGTTATTATTGCTTAATATTTTGATGCAGCAATTATCTGATTTCTATTCTCAATGTATTTATCTTCATTCATTCTTTATTATGAGATTTTTGTTTCTAGTCCTTATACACATTGTTATTGCTGTTGAATTTTAAGCCTTTTTAATTCTGTGAGGGCAAAAAGTGGAAACCTAGTAAACACATGTATATGTAAAAAATAAAAAAAAATAAAATAAAAAAAATAATGGTTGCCAGGGTATTGGGGAAGAGTTGACTATAAAGTAGAAGAATGAATGAATTTTGAGGCATAATGAAACTGTTGTATATCTTGATTGTGGTAGTGATCTATCAATGTTAAATTCACTGTAGTTGTTAATTATCAGAGTTCATTGTTTTTTATTTTCTTTCTTTGTTAAAATTTTTCCTAGTAGGGGACGCCCATAGCTCAGTGGGTAGGTCACCGGCTACATAAACCAAAGCTGGTGGGTTCGAGCCTGGGCCAGGTAAAACAATGACAACTGCAATAAAAAAAAAAAAAAATAGCCAAGTGTTGTGGTGGATTTCTGTAGTCCCAGCTACTTGGGTGGCTGAGGCAAGAGAATCACAAGAATTTGAGATTGCTGTGAGCTGTGATGCCATGGCACACTACCCAGGGCAACAGCTTAAGACTCTCTCTCAAGAAAAATCCAAAAAAATCTTTCCTAGCCACTGGGCCATCAGGGATACTGTGGTTATTTCAGAGAACATTTTTATTCTTAGAAAATTCATACTGAAGTTTTCAGAAGTAAAGCACCATGATATGTGCCTTTTTCTCTCATATGACTTAGAAAAATATTTGATCTTTGTGGAGAAGGGAGGAAGAGAGTGATGATAAAGTAGATGTGTCAAAATGTTACCAGTAATTAAAAGTGGGTTAAGGGTATATGAATGCTTTTGTTTGTTTTGAGACAGAGTCTCACTTTATTGCCCTTGGTAGAGTGTTGTGTTGTCACAGCTCACAGCAACCTGCAGCTCCTGGGCTTAGGCGATTTTGTTGCCTCAGCATCCTGAGCCCCTGGGACTACAGGCCCCTGCTACAATGCCCGGCTATTTTTTCTTGCAGTTTGGCCAGGGCCAGGTTCAAATCCGCCACCCTCGGTATAGGCACAGCCCGGTATATGAGTGTTTTCCCTTGCAACTTTTTTGTAACTTGCAAATTATTTCTATTTATTTACTTATTTGTACAGAGTCTCACCTTATCGCCCTCAGTATAGTGCCGTGCTGTTACACAGCTCACCGCAACCTCTAACTCCTGGACTTGGGCGATTCCCTTGCCTCAGCCTCCCAAGTAGCTGGGAGTATAGGCGCCTACCACAACGCCCAGCTATTTTTTTGTTGCAGTTTGGCCAGGGCTGAGTTTGAACCAGCCACCCTTGGTATATGGGACTGGCACCTTACTGACTGAGCCACTGGCGCTGCCCTATTTCATTTAATTTTTTTTTTGGAGACGGAGCCTCAAACTATCACCTTGGATAGAGTGCTGTAGTATCACAGCTCACAGCAACCTCCAATTCCTGGGCTCAAGTGAGTCTCCTGCCTCCGCCTCCCAAGTAGCTGGATCTACAGGCGCCTGCTACAACGCCTGGACATTTTTTGGTTGCAGCCATCATTGTTTGTTTGGCGGGCCTGGGCCGGATTTGAACCCGCCTGCTCAGGTGTATGTGGCTGGTGCCTTAGCTGCTTGAGCCACAGGCGCTGAGCCGCCCTATTTTTTTTTTTGAAACAGAGTCTCAATATTTCGCCCTCAGTGGAGTACTGTAAAGTCACAGCTCACAGCAACCTCTAACACTTGGGCTTAATTCTCTTGATTCAGCCTTCCAAGTAGCTGGGACTACAGGTGCCCACTACAAATGCCCTACTATTTTTTAGTTGCAGTTTTCATTGTTGTTTAGCAGGCCTGGGCTGGCTGGAACCCGCCAGCTTCGGTGTATGTGGCTGGTGCCCTACTCACTGAATTACGAGTGCTGAGCCTTTATTTATTTATTTTTGCAAATTATTTCTAATAAAAAATTGCAAAACTGACAAAGCTGATTTCTTTTTAAATGATCAGCAGAAACCCTGTATGCTGAAGAATACAATGGACAGCTTCTGTCGGCAAGTAAACTATAGAATAGTAGTTCTCATAGTGGATCCTGGACCAGCATCATCATTAACATCTAGGAACATTTGGTTTCTCAGGCCCCACCCTAAACCTACTACATTGGAAACTCTGGGTGGGGCCGAGTACTCTGTGCTTTAATTAGTCTTCCAGATGATGCTGATGTACCTGGAGGACCCCTGCGCATTAGTTTAACTGACCCTGTTTACTTATTTTTTATTTATTTTTTAATTTTTATTTATTTGTTTGTTTTCTGAGGCAGAGTCTCAACCTGCCGCCCTGAGTAGATGCTGTGGCATCACTGCTCACAGCACCTTCAAACTCTTGGGCTTAAGTGATTCTCTTGCCTTAGCCTCCCAAGTAGCTGGGAGTACAGGTGCCTTGCACAAAACCTGGCCATTTTTTTATTGCAGCTGTTATTGATTTTAGTTGGCCCGGGCTTGGATTGAACCCGCCAGTTTCCGTTTATGTGGCCAGCGTCCTACTCCTACTCACTGAGCTACAGGTGCCGCCCTATTATTTATTTGTTTATTTGTTTTTTATTTATTTTTTTTTTTTTGCGGTTTTTGGCTGAGACTGGGTTTGAACCCACCACCTCTGGCATGTGGGGCCGGTGCCCTACTGCTTTGAGCCACAGGCGCCGCCCTATTTTTTATTTTTTTGTAATTGAGATTTTATCGGTTGTGTTGAGCATCAGTACAGACATTTCAATTTGTACAGAATTTTTTACATACCCCAAATCTAAAAAGCCATTTCTTTTTATTCTTTTTAAATTGGTTATTGTAGTGACTTTCCAGATTAAAATTTGGAGGCAAGTTTTCTTTGAAAGGATATGAAGTACCAGTATCTTTTTTTTTTTTTATAATTTTATTTTTCACTGTACCATATATTTCAAACCTATAGCTTAATATTTTCATTTTTTTTTTTTTTTTCTCGGGGCTGGGTTTGAACCCACTACCTCTAATATATGGGGCTAGTGCCCTACTCCTTGAGCCATGGGCACCGCCCATCTTTTTTTTTTTTTTTTTTTGAGACAGAGTCTCAAGCTGTCACCCTGGATAGAGTGCTATGGCATCACAGCTCATAGCAACCCCCAATTCCTGGGCTCAAGCGAGTCTCTTGCCTCTGCCTCCCAAGTAGCCGGGACTACAGGTGCTCACCACAACGTCCGGCCATTTTTTGGTTGCAGCCGTCATTGTTTGGCGGGCCCAGGCTGGATTCAAACCCGCCAGCTAGGTGTACGTGGCTGGCACCTTAGCCCGTTGAGCCACAGGCGAGCCTTTTTTTTTTTTTTAAATAGAGACAGAGTCTTACTTTGTTGCCCTCTGTGGAGTGCCATGGGGTCACACCTCATAGCTTCCTCCAGCTCTTGGGTTAGGCGATTCTTTTGCCTCAGCCTCCTGAGTAGCTAGGACTGCATGGGCCTGCCACAACACCTGGCTATTTTTGTTGCAGTTTGCCTGGAGCTGGGTTGGAACCTACCACCCTCGGTATATGGGGCCCGGTGCTCTGCTCACTGAGCCACAAGCGCTGCCCATGTACCAGTATCTTCAAATGTTGATAAGCTATTATGTAAGTCCCACCAATTCACAAGTTATTACCATATATGCTACATACTCAAATTTTTAGTCCTTTATAGCACATTAACAAAGTTATGAGGAAAACAGGAGTACCATAACCAAGAATGTTACAAAGTATACACAATTCTGACAGGGTGGGCCAGGATCACAGGAGTGGTTTTCTTTAGGAAACAATTCTACTAAAAAACAACATGGGAATAGAAGTAATTTAAGGCTCGGTGCCCGTAGCACAATGGTTATGGTGCCAGCCACATAAACTGAGGGTGGCGGGTTCAAACCCGTCATAAGCCTGGTAAACAACAATGACAACTGCAAAAAAAGTAGCCAGACATTATAACAGCACCTGTAGTCCCAGCTACTTGGGAGGATGAGGCAAGAGAATCGCTTAAGTGCAATAGTTTGAGTTTGCTGTGAGCTGTGATAACACAGCACTCTACCGAGGGTGACATAGTAAGACTCTGTCTCGAAAAAAAATGGAAATAATTTAAAATGTTCAAGACATTGAATGCAACATTGGAACTCCATATTGTCATGTAGTATGCTTTGTATTATAGGGATATAAAAACTAACCCCTGTCTAGGGGTTGTTAAGATCATACCCAAAATAGTCAAAGCCTCTAATAATTCAACATTCCACACTATTATCTGGTTGTACCAAAAAATAAACAACCAGCAAATGATTGCACCTCCTAAAAAGTATTTACACTTAAAAAATGGGATGAAGTAGGATTCCTTCCTTCTTAAAAATGTTTCTAGAGTTACTAAAAAACTTGTATTTACAAAATAGTTGATAAAAATACTCTGGATTCTATGAGAAGAGAGAGGAACTACTGAAAAGACATGGTATATGATATTAATCAGACTTGGCTTCTGTCTCTCCTGCTTCATCAGCCGCTGGACTCTCAGTTTTAGTTTCTCCATTTTCTACAGGTAAATCTTTAGTTTCTTGGTTAGCCACATTGGCCTGCTTTCTTTTTGCTCCCTTTTCCCCTTTTGGTTGCACTTTATTGTCTGAAGATTTATCCTTTGCTACTGCCTTTTTTGGCTTTGTTTCCACTTTTGCAGGAGCAGATTATCTGACAACCATGCCCATCTCCTGTGCTCTTCCTTCCCTGCACCTTCCTCTTTGGCGTCATGGCGGCGGGCAGGGCGAGTGCTGGGTGCCTGTGGTCCATGAGAGCGTTTGAGAAGCTGCACTGCCTGGCTGCTCCTGTTCCTCCCACCGCCCAAGCTGCTGAGACCTGTGGGAGAGAACGCTTGAGCTTCCAAGCAATCACATAGAGACATGAAGAGTCTCTGCAGTTGTCTTTTTTTTTTTTGGATAGCTGTTGCCCTGGGTAGGAGTACTATGGCATCACAGCTCATAGCAACCTCAAATTCTTGGGCATAAGCATTTCTCTTGCTTCAGCCTCCCAAGTAGCTGGGACTACCCACCACA
Source organism: Arctocebus calabarensis (assembly GCA_963573935.1). NCBI lineage: Eukaryota > Metazoa > Chordata > Mammalia > Primates > Lorisidae > Arctocebus > Arctocebus calabarensis. The sequence goes on from CAUYON010030325.1 coordinate 71,112, forward strand.
ATGCCCAGCTATTTTTCTGTTACAGTTGTCATTGTTGCTTAGCTGACCTGTACTGGATTTGAACCCGCCAGCCTCGGTGTATGTGGCTGGCACCGTAGCCACTGTGCTACCCGCAACCACTGTGCTATGGGTGCCAAGCCTCTGCAGTTGTCTTAAAAACAGACCCAAGAACTATGCAGAGGACCGGGGAGGAAAATGAGTGAATAAGTAATGACTAGGGAAGATACGGTCAAGGACCATGATGAGATGGGATGATGCGAGAACCGGATCTTAGAAGGGATTGGGAGCTCACATCCTACTCTCCCCTATTATTTTTATTTATATTTTTTATTTTTTATGTATTTATTTTTTTTTTTGTAGAGACAGAATCTCACTTTATCGCCCTTGGTAGAGTGCCGTGGTGTCACACTGCTCACAGCAACCTCCAACTCCTGGGCTTAGGCGATTCTCTTGCCTCAGCCTCCCGAGTAGCTGGGACTATAGGCGCCCACCACAACGCCCGGCTATTTCCTATTATTTTTATTTTGAGACAGGGTCTCACTCTGTTGCCCATGCTAGAGTGCAGTGGTGTCATCCTAGCTCATTGCGACCTCAAACTCCTAGGCTCAAGTAGTCGTCCTGCGTAGGCCTCCCAAAGTGCTAGTATTACAGGAATGAACCACAATGCTTGGCTAGATTCTTTATTCTATAACTTTTGGCGCAGTTTGAAAAGTGATTTAGAGGCTGGGCTGAGGACAGTGGTGTGTACTTGTAGTTCCAGCTACTTAGGAGGCTGGGCAGGAGGATCGTGCTTGAGCCCAGAAGTTTAAGGCTTCACTGAGCTATGAGACACTACCTCTCTCCAGCCTGGGCAGTTGATCCAGACTCTTTCTTAAAAAGGGGGGGGGTGTGTGGCTGGGCACAGTGGCTCATGCCTGTAAGCCTAGCCACTCTGGGAGGCCCAGGTGGGTGGATTGTCTGAGCTCCCGAGTTCAAAACCAGCCTGAGCAAGAGTCTCACCCAGCCTCTAAAAATAGCCAGGTATTGTGTAGGGCATCTGTAATTTCAGCTACTTGGGAGGCTGAGGCAAGAGAATCGCTTGAGCCCAGGAGGTTGACAACATAGCATTCCCCGGGTGACAAAGTGAGACTCTCTTTCCACAAAAAAAAAAGAAAAAGTGATTTAGTAAGCAGTTGGACCTTCTGTAAGTAGAGAAAGCTAATGCTTAATATGCTTTGGGATCCTAGAGCTGGGAAAGGAGCTGGAGTAGTGTTAATGCTGTTTTATGTTCTTAGTTGTTCTTTTTTTTTTTTTTGTAGAGACAGAGTCTCACTTTCTCGCCCTCGGTAGAGTGCTGTGACACAGCTCACAGCAACCTCCAACTCCTGAGCTTAGGCAATTCTCTTGCCTCAGCCTCCCGAGTGGCTGGGACTACAGGCGCTCACCACAACGCCCGGCTATTTTTCTGTTTTGCAGTTCGGCCGAGGCCGGGTTTGAACCCACCACCTTCGGTATATGGGACCGGCACCCTACTCGCTGAGCCACAGGTGCCGCCCAATACCTGCCCATTTTTAGAGATGAGATTTTGCTCTGGGTCAGGCTGGTCTCAAACTTGTGAGCTCAGGCAATCCACCTGCCTTGGCCTCCCAACTGCCAGGCTTACAGGAGTGAGCCATGGCTCCTGACCTTCCATTTTTATTTAGTTCAAAGAACCTTTTGATTTCTCTTTCCTCTATGACCCAACTATTATTCAGCAAAAAGTTTATTAGTTTCCATGAGTTTTTGAGGGCATGAGTGTTTCTGTTGGAATTGATTTATAATTTTATTCTTCTATAGTGTGTGAAGAGACATGGTATAATTTTTTTAAAAAAATTTTTTTGAGGCTCGGCACCTGTGGCTCAGCGGGCTAAGGCGCCAGCCACGTACACCTGAGCTGGCGGGTTCGAATCCAGCCCCAGGGCCCGCCAAACAACAATGACGGCTGCAACCAAAAAATGGCCGGGTATTGTGGCGGGCGCCTGTAGTCCCAGCTACTTGGGAGGCGGAGGCAGGAGACTCGCTTGAGCCCGGGAATTGGAGGTTGCAGTGAGCTGTGATGCCACAGCAT
>CAUYON010030326.1:0-14913 GCA_963573935.1 Arctocebus calabarensis
CCTGGTTCAAATCTTCAAACACAATCTGGGCTTTGTTGAACTCTTCCTCTGTCTTGGCAGTCTTGGCTTCATCTTTCTTCTTGGCATTCTGCACTGCCTCCAGATGGTGTCGGGCACTGTCATAGTCCACAAGTTTCCGACCCCGTTTGGCGATTCTCTCCTTGATCTCACTGAACTGGGCTACATAGTTTTCCATGGTCCTCAAAGCCTGGTCAGCCAGTTTCTCTTCATAGTCTTCCCAAAGGAGATCATTATTCCCTACAATGGCCATCAGCTCCTCATAACCGTCCCACTCGCGGCTGTAGATCTCCTGTAGAGTTTCTGACACTTTCTTTGAACTTTCATGCATCACTTTGACTGCACTAAGGAAGTTCTTCAGGCCCTTGTCCAGCTTGTGGCCTTCTGCCTGTTGTTGGTAGAAGTTGTTGGCACTTTGTTCAAATCGTTCACCTTTGGTTTCTACAGTTTCCCCCAATTTCTGCAGTACCTTCTCCTGAGCCCTGCTGAACTTCTTCTGCACCTGCTTGGCGAAGAGGCCGGCAGCGCCGCCTGCCTTGCCCTCAGCCATCATGCCGGCTCCCCGGGGGCAGCCGCCCTGGCCCGGAGCCCTGTGGTTTCCTAGGGGCCCCTGAGGAGGAAGTGCGGGCTCCCAGCATGCCTCGCAGCCGTGGTGCGGGCGGGCCGGTCCCCCGCCCAGGCGACCCTCCGCCCGGCCGCCCCGGCCCCGTGCGAACCGGGCAGCACGACGGCCACCCCGAAGCGCCGCCCGCCCGGCCAGCTCGGGCCACGGTCCAGAGCGGCGGGCGGGGGCCTGGGGCGACGCCCAGAGCCGGTGAGGCTGGGCTGGTTGGGAGCGGGGCGGGACCCGGTCCTGCCCTCAGGTCTCATTGATTGTTTACTTTACTTATTTGACCTTGGAAATAACCTTTAGGTCTTAGCTGATTTTTATACCAAGAGACCTCTAGATACTCGGTGGGTGACTCTGCTTTGTGATCTTGGTTCACTTCTTATCCCCTGTAGTGAGTCTGGTGATGGTAGGAGTGGAGGCTAATTTACATTTTTACAAGAGTCAAATACACTAACAGTGACAGTCACTGTTCTCTCTTTCCCTTCCAAGCTCAATGTGACTTCAATTTTTACCAGTTATCTCCAGGCCCTGTCAAGGGAGAAGGTGGGCAGGATATTCCAAACCCTGGAAACTTGGACTTCCACCAGCAAAAGCTGCTCCAAGATGATGAATAAAAGCAGCAAGAAGAAATTATAAAGACCGTTGTATATATCTGGGAAGAATATAGTTCCCTTCCCTTTTTGGCCTGTAGAAATAATAGTCAATTCTTTATATAAATGCTTGTTTTCAGTTGCAAAGGACCCTGCTTGAAGTTAATCATCACTGGCTTGTTAGTATTACTTCTGTCTAGAGCATTGGGACACATAGAAACTAAAATTACCCTTATATCATCTTCCGGAATTCATGAACTTTTCTTACCTGATCTCAACCTACTATTCCTGCTTTTTTTTTTTTTTTTTTTTGGTTGGGGCCGGGTTTGAACCCACCACCTCCAGTATATGGGGCCAGGGCCCTACTCCTTGAGCCACAGGCACCACCCCTTTTCCTGCTTTTCTTTGTTGTTGTTGTCGTTTTGGCTCAAGCTGAGAGTGAAAGATTCTCTTATTTTTTTCACAGAACTTCTATTCTTCCAGTTATTTAGAATAACATATTAGTTACTCTTGACAAAAGCAGAAGCACTGGCAAGTAAGGGTTTTAATTTTGTCTAGTCAACCGTTAGTCTCATGACTTTAGACAAGTGCTTTGCCTCCTGCCTGTTGAGTTTGTTGGTCCTCGGAGAGGCGATGCCAAGACAGATTTGCACCTGCAGTGACTGTTATAGGAAAAGACCGTGAGGACAGAGGGAAGGAGCGGAGAATGTGGGAGAACCTTCAGAGTAGGACAGTTCAGAGGCTTCTGAAAAGGGAGGAAGGAAGGGTGGTTAATAGGAAGCTTCTCAGACTGCGCACAGTGTTACCAACACTTCCGTTCAGTCTGATGGGGTGTCCTCAGGCCTAAGTCGCCTGTCGAGGGAGCCCCGTGTATAATGACTGAGTCATACTCAGGCCTTGGCTGGGAGCAGCCTGGGGGGAGTGTGGCTCACCGGTGCGCTTGGAGGAGGGACCCAGAAGGGCAACAGCTGGAGCCATGAGGCAATCATGCTCCTCGCAACACGAGATTCAAGGAATCTGTCTGCATGGCTTCCACATCTTATTTGCTTGTTTATAAAAATGACAGTATCGGACTGCAGGTTTAAATTGGTGGGCCTACCAGTGTCTTTTATTTTGGAGTACAGTTTGACACTCTTCAAAAAAAAAATTTTAGTTTCCAGCATCTAAAAATCTCCAGTTTCATTTAAAATTTGCACTTCTAGGTTTTGGTTACCCTGAGTCACATTCCCGTGTGGCCGCAGCTAACCAGGGCAATGTAGATGTGGTGCCTTTTTGTGAGGACTATTTATTTTGTCCCCGTCTCTGTCAGGCCTGCTTCCTTCATTTAAAGCAGGGGTGTTCAACCTGCAGCTGTGTGCAGCCAGGGTCACATGCTGATTTTGTGAGGATGCTGTTTGCTTATATATGGCGTGGAATATCATGAAAAGTTTGCATGTATTTTTTCTTTTGGCTAATCAGCTTTCATTAGTGTTTGTGTATTTCATGTATGGCCCAAGACAAATCTTATTCTTCCAATGGGCAGCAGAGATAAAAAAAGGTTAAACACTCCTTTAAATTTTAAAGGTATCAGCTAGACCCCTCTATCTCAAAAGAAGAACTTGAAAATCAGTTTGATAAGGGGGGCTGAGGGAGGGAATATTTTAGAATGCTACAATTGGAAAGGGAAAAAGAAGAAATGATCAAAGGACGTGAATAGATAGTTCACAAGTGACATATACATTGCTACATTTTATTTATTTATTTTTTATTGAATCATAGCTGTGTACATTAGTGCAATCATGGGGTACAGTGTGCAGGCTTTCATATACAATCTGAAATATTTTCATCCAACTGTTCGACATAAGCTTCATGGGATTTTCTTGTTTATTGTGTGAAAAAATTTGTGTTCTGCGTTTAGTAAGTTTCACCTGACTCTTCTAAGATGCACCATAAGTGTGATCCCACCCTTTACTCTCTCTCCACTCATCCTCCCCCTCCCCTTCCCTCCCTTTCCCCTTTCCCCACTTCTTGTGCTATAATTGGGTTGTAGCCTTCGCATGAAACATTGCTACATTTTAAACTACACAGTCTGATGATTAAGTTTTCACATACCCTGAATTACTTTCCTAAGATGATTTCTGAAAGTTAAATTGTACATCTTTAGAAAGGATTGATGGCTATTGATCAATTACCTTCTAGAAAAGCTGGATTAATTCATGCTTTCAACAGCAACATGTGAGGGTACTATTTCCCCAAATCTGCAAATCCTGCATCATGCTTTTTTTTTTTTCTATCTCTGCCAGTTCAAGAGGGGATAGGGTATCTTGTTTTGTTTTTCATCTGCACTATTCTGTTACTGAAGGTCTGCATTCAGTGGGAATGAATCTTCTTTACAGGATCTGTGTTTCCAGAACCCTGATTGCTGGTTTACTGTCCATTAGTTGGGGATGCTTTTCTCAACTGATAGCTGTTCCACTTTCGTTACTAAATATTTAGTAGATGATCAGGGTGTGTTGGTTAAAAGTTCTTGAGAAGAAGATGCTAAAACAGAACTTAATGACTTATCAGAGGAAACACCTGTGTGAGAGAAAACAGAGAAGGTGCTAGATAAAGCTGCGAGAACCTCAAGGCAAATCTGATCCTGTGTGAAGAAGAGAAAGAAAGGAAAAAGTTGAGTGGAAATGTCGCAGACTGCTGTGCATTCCAAGGAAAGCTTGGTGCAGCTGTTTGGGTGTCTGTAAGCCTAAGCTGTTTGTAAGTAGAACCCCGAATCTCTCAGGAATAGGCCTGCATTAGTCTTTCTGCTGCCCTGAGTTGTTGGTTAGGAGCAGCCAGCAGGAAGCACGGCCTTGGCCATGACCTTGAAATCGTGATGGATTCCAGAGCATAGCAGCTTTGGGCCTTTGGGGCCTGTGAGATACCTCTCAATTTATCCCCAGGTTTCTTTCACTAAGGGGAGTTCTGTTCTAGTGGAGCAGGCTTACTAGAATGCTCTTTGTAGGAGGGACTGAAGAGCCTCCAGGAGACAAATTCATTCTAAAGGAAGAGGCTGTTATGCCCAGGGAACGGGCTGGGCACAGATGCACTCAGGATGGAAGCGGACGATCTGAGCAGGGCCCCTGACCTAGCTCTTGCCTCTGCCTCTTAGCCCCATCCCAGGGAAGGGAAAGAAAACTGGAAAGTGTTGACTAAAAGAGTAGATCAGACTAAAATTTCGGAGGCACAAGCAACACCATCTTATTCTTCTAGTAGGGTTTAACAAAAAGAGAGAGAAAGGCACTGTATTCTCCTCACCTGTGTCCAGAATCCTGAACAGCAGCTGATATTCAGGGCCCAGTGGAAGCGGTGGTGTCCAGGGGGAGGCATCCCTCAGACGGAGGGGTACAATCAGGCCACTAGAGGGGTCTAGTGTGGGGCAAGGCAGGGAGAACTGACTCATTACAGGGCTCCTTGCTGAGCCACTGTGCTGTTTTCTCTCTCAGGTAATTGTGGCTGGGGGTGGGAGAAGAGTTGAGGGTCCAGCATCTTTAGAATTGGAGTAATGGCAGGGTATTGCTCAAGGACTCTGTATCATTAAGTTGGGCAAAGTTATGCTGCAATAACAAATAGCCCCCAAACACAATGGTTAAAAACAGCAAAGGTTTATTTCTTGCTCATAACACTTTCATAGTGGGTTGGCTAAGGGCTTGTTCCACGTCATTGCCTTCTTCCTATCAGGACCCAGGCTAATAGAGCAGTAATTTTCTGGAACACTGCTGGTGACCTGGCGGAGGGGAAAGAAAAGGACATGATAAAGTACTAAGTGACACGGAAGTGACATACATCACACGTCATTGGCCCAAGCTAATTATATGACCACACCCAAGTTCAATGGGATGGATAGTTTAGTCTCCACTGCAGGGTGGGGCGGAGAATATTAGGAAAGAATAATAAGGTCTATTGTAGTCAGTCCTTTGGGGGCTCCAACTTGACTGTGTTCAGGCTTCAGGGCGTTGATAGGAGGAGGTTCTACAAAGTAGTTCCAGACATCTTTCTCTTCCCCTCCTACATAAGGAACATCAACCTAAGCTTATTTCCACTTCACAGACTTTGCACCAGCTGTTTCCTCCTCCTAGGGAACTTTTCTCCTAGATGTTTGCAAAAATAACTTTCTCCTGCCAGTAGATGCCAGCTTTGTTATTATGATTGCTATTTTTTGAGACAGGGTCTAACTGTGTCTCCCAGGCTGTTGTGAAGTGACAACATCATAGCTCTCTGGAACTTCAAACACCTGAACTCAGGGGATCCTCCTGCCCCAGTTTCCTAAGTAGCTGGGACTACAGATGTGCACCACCATGCTTGGCTAATTTTTTAATTTTTTTGAGAAATAAGGTCTTGCTGGGTTTCTCGGGCTGGTCTCAAACACTGAGTCTCAAGCAATCCTGCCTCAGCCTCTCAGTGTTAGGCTGACAGGTGTGAGTCACTGTGTCCAGCCCAGATGTCAGCTTTAGGGCTCTGTCCTCAGAAATGTTTTTCTCGACATCTAATCTGCAGGGATGCCATTGTCCCTACTAGTGTTCCTTCCACTTCACCATATTCGGTTTTCTTTGTGGCACTGTGTCCATCAGAGAGCACAATCTAACCCATAATTTACATTTACTGCTTGTTTATTTACTGTCCCCATTTCTTCACTGGGATGTAAGCTTCACATTTATTACTCTAGGCTTTTTCTTTTTTTTTATCAATCAGGTTCCTGGGCTTTTCTGATAGGGAGAAAAAAGACTGGACTAGAGTGGTGGAAAGCAAAGGGGAGGGGAATAAAAGCCAAAGCTGTGTGGATGGGGCAGGTGCTGAAAATACCTGGCATACAGAATTCAGAGAAGGGGGCTTACCCAGGGAGCTTTTCTGAGGGGTCACAAGATGTGTGAAAATAAGAGGGGAAAGGAAAAGTACTTCCAAAGAAGTGCTACTGAGTGTGGTAATGTTCTTTGAGAGATTCCAGAAAAGGTTAAAATGCTCTTTAACTATTTTGACTGCTATAATGCGCGTATATGATCGTGACACTCTCTATAAAAAGCAGTCTGGATTCCACAGCCCAAGAGGTGGGCGTTGTCAGAACCCATCCTCTGCTGAAATTCAGATCATGTATGTCACTCTCCCTCGGGAGAGTCCCTAGACTAACACAGAATGAATTTGGGGTCTGTTTAGCTCAGGCAGGGTTTGAGGATTCTGGAACAAACACTCACTCTGCTGCCAATGGTGCCAGACAGTCCTCAGAACATGGTGGGCACAGCAGAAACGTGGGCTCCTGGGGAGGCTGCGGGGTTCAGGTAGGAGGAAGATGATATTGGAGAGGAGGGCTGATGCTCTGCAGAGAAAAGAGAGGGAGAGAGAGGGAGAGTGCCCACAGTATTGATTGTTGGCTCTTCTTTGAATAATTTTAAAGTATTATTATTATTATCGAACTTGCCCTTCGGGGAGAGAGTATACCCCGAACATCCTAGACAATGACTGTTGACTGAAATAGTGACAGATGACCTGATATTGCTCTTTTTTCTATCTTTCAAACTTGTAAAATCACAGGTTAATATGCTGGACTTTGATTGTAAGTCTAACCCTGGACATTTGGGCAGCTAAGTGGTAAATAAAATGCTTAAAGGCCTGCAAGTGGGATAAGTTAGAGAGTGCCTGACTGAACAACTAGTTTTCAATCTAAGAGCCTGCTGATGAGGGGGCATCATGACAACTGGCAGGTGGCCACGGCAGAGAGTTCCTAGTCTGAGTGTCCTTGACAAAAGCTTCTCTATATTTGAGGTTAAAACCCCAAGGAACAAAAAACTTCTTTGTGTTTTAGGCCTAAAGAAGAGAATCTTTGTCCCACTTGAGTCCCAGCCCACCTTTCCACTTGATCTTGACCAAGGATAGCACATATCTACCCTATAGGGACACTTGTAGACCACTTGGCAAGAAGGAAATAGAATTGAGGGGGATAAACTCTAATACAACTTTTAAGCTATGACCAGGCATGAAACTAGTGTGAAACTAAAAGTAGCATGTTGAATAGTTGAAGAAAAATTTTATCTTAAATTCTTTTTTGAATAATAGCACATTCTCAAGACATCCCTAGAATTAAGTATTTTTGTCAATTATTTAGTAAGGGCCTAATTTGCTCTTGCTAGGGAAGAAAATTACATGGTTGTTCCTAAATTATTAAACAATATTTTGATGGCATTGACAAAGCAAGTAGCAAGGTATTGACCAGTCGCCTGTGTGCAGCTCTGCTTCGTTTTGCTAGGTGAAATTGAAGAGAAAAAAGTCATTAACTCTCGTGAACTACATCTGCAAACTCTGATGGAAAGTACACATAAAGTTCATCATCCTTTATGAAACACGGGGTGGGGAGAAAGCCTACCAAGTAATTCTGTTAAGAAATGTCTAAATGAACTTCAAAACTGAAATCTGATTATCATTCAAAATTTCATTGTTCTGGCTTCTGCAGAGAAATTTGGTTTGGGAGTAAGATCTCACTCAAATTTTTCTTCATGAGATTTCGTAATCTAGTCAATCTTTTTTATTTTTGCATTTGTAAATCCATCTCTATATCACTTTCAACCTCTAGAAGAATGAACAAGTGAAAGATCTTTTTTTTTTTTTTTGATTGCCTTCCTTACTGTGTGTTCTGAGGAGAATGTGTTTGGGAAGAGAAAGATTGAATTTGAGATTAAAGGCAAATCCTGAAAATAACTGTCTTTTGACTCAAAATCTTACTTCAATAATTTGGTTCAGACTGCTGAATTACTCTCCGTGTTGCTGTCCTGTGTTTATGGAGTGAGAAAACATGTTATTTTGGGAGAATTTCTGACCAACGTCTTGGAGTATGGATCTATCTCTCTTGGTTTGAGGGTCAGCCAGAAGCATGATTCAAATACAGTATGTTAAAATGAAAGAACATTTATTAGGAAAAAGATGATACTTTTATGGGCCACCTACCAAGTGCCTCTCATACGCTAGGTACTCATGTCATGGGTTCTCTCATCAGCCCTGTGGAGTGATTATTATTTCCACCCCCATCGATGAGGAAGTTGAGACTTCAAGACACCAAATAACTTGTTCAAACTTTCACAGGAAGGGAGGGGAATGGTAGGTAGTGGCAGCAGGGAGTTGAACCAAGTCATCTTCAACTTCAAACCACATCACACTCCTTAGCTGTGCCTGAGCACACCGCCCACCTCTTCTTTGTCCTCTGACTTGTTGGCCACACTTGGGAGGCTGGGTGTCAGGATACCACAAGAGAGCAATGAGAAGGGGAGCCACTGAGCCCACTCTGACCACTCCCAGCACACACACACCCTCTTTCCCCCTTCTGAGATGCTTTCTCTGCAAATTGACATATTAGAATTAGATAACTTAGGTTGGTTTTGGTGCCATCCATCCTCTGGGAGTTAGGATCTGTTTTCTTCTCTAAGGTTCTTTTTTCTCTCTGAATATCCCCCTGGAATATTGTCAACACTAGCTATTGTCCAGCAGGTACGCTGTTAAGATGGGATAACACAGAATTCTCTGGTGCCTCTGGAGCACCAGGGTCTACACAGCAATTCTGAAGCTTTTCTTCTTTAAATGCAAGCTTCAAGACAATCTCCTGCCATCTTAATTTGCTCCTGAGTAAGAGGATTCTAATGAAGTCACCGTGGGTAATGAGGCTTGGCCCTGTGGCCTTCTGATGGGACTATTTCTGTCCCCTGGTGGTTAGCTGTGTGACTTCTGTTTCTGTCTTTTGTATCTGTAGGGAAAGGAGCTCTTGGAAGGAGGCGAACTTCACCTTGGAGATTTCTCTCCCAGCAAAATGAATACAAACATCTAATGTCACGACCCCCTCCAGTTCCACGGATTCAGCATGTTTGACACTGTTAGCAGTCACGAAGCTGTCCTGGAGAACATCAGCAAGTAGATGAAAATGTCCTGTTGTGCCAGGAGATGAGGCCTATGTCCTAGTGGGCAGAGGTGGGGCAGGGAGCCGTGGTGGAGATGCTGTAGAACTGGTCTTTCTGGGTGCGTGTGCAGCTGTATAAACCATCAGTACGTTGATAACAAGTGGGGCTGATTTCAATCTCCCTCTCTCATTTCAAAATTTAACAAGGAATTTGTGCTCTCTCGCTTAAAAGGCTGGAAAGGTTGGTGTTTGAAAACAATGTCTTTTTTCTGTGTTGGTTTTTGCAGTGTTGGATTCACAGAGAAGACTGGCGTCAGAGGTGTGTGTCTTTTCGGGCAGATGGCAGACCCGTGGCAAGCAGAGAGGAGAGACCTGATCTTTGGTGCCAGAACTCCACGGTTGACTCAGTTTTCTGTGCCTGAGTAAAACAGGGATGGCGCAGGCTGCAGACTATGAGGCCCTCAGTGGTGGCCAGTAGGGACAGAAGGACAGAAGGGTGTCCCTAAACATTAGCTCTGTTAAAGTTCCCGGGGGCATCTCATCACTCTGGAGATGGTGAAACCTTCCTAATGACTGATGCCTCAGAATCAGATCTAGCTGGATTCAGAGGAGAACAAGACAGGGACTTGCACTTGTATTCAAGTCTATGGAATGAACTTCATTCCTGCTGAGGATCTAACCGCACGGGGAGGACAGTGCCCTGAAGAACCACAACTGAAGAGCTGGCACTTGCCTCCTGCAAAAGTTTTTAGCTGATGAAGCCTACCAGGCAGGAGCGTGAGGAGTGTTACTTATGACAAAGAAATTACATGGTCGGGCTCGGCGCCTGTGGCTCAACGGGCTAAGGCGCCAGCCACATACACCTGAGTTGGCGGGTTCGAATCCAGCCTGGGCCCGCCAAACAACAATGACGGCTGCAATCAAAAAATGGCCGGGCGTTGTGGCGGGCGCCTGTAGTCCCAGCTCCCAGGAGGCAGAGACAGGAGACTCACTTGAGCCCAGGAATTGGAGGCTGCTGTGAGCTGTGATGTCACAGCACTCTATCCAGGGTGACAGCTTGAGGCTCTGTCTCAAAAAAAAAAAAAAAAATTACATGGTCATTAATATTGCAGGTCACTGCTTTGAAGAGGGGAAAAATCTTTGTTTTATTTTAAGATTTTTTGTAGGGTTTATTCTGAGGCTTAGAAAACTCAGGAGAGTGGGCCCTTCCAGACAAATGCATTTGCCTCGACGAAACACATTTGCAAGAGCTCTGCAACAATGGCCTGGAGACTACTCCCAATTCACACTGGACTTTAAAAAAATATTTTTTTAATCCTGTTTTGAAAATGGACCAGGTTAGGGGCACTAATTCACATAGCTACCACACCCACTCTTTCTGTCCAGAGAGTGAGGAGAAAGAACGGGTCAATCAGCTGACATATTTCCATCCAATTTCAAGGATAGAATGTGTTCATTTTCTGACTAATGGCATGTCATTTTGCAGAAGCCTTTGGTCGCGAATTAATCCTGGAATCAAAACAGATTTTCCGGGGAGCAATCTTCCATCAAGTATTGATTTTTTTACACTCATGGAGTCTGTACTCCCTAATTTAACCTGACAATGATTCTGCACAATGGCCTTGGGAGCACCCTGGCAGCTCGCTGAAGGAACTCTTACTGTCTTTTCTTCCTGCAAAGTAGAGGGAAAAAAAACCCACCCCAGCTAGCCCCGTCAGTCACTGGGGGGCACTTATGACGATACTTTACTTCTGGTGATGTGGAATGGGCAAAAAGCTGCCTTCTAACTTTTAAAGCAGCCCTGGAAGGAAAAGCTTTGCCTTGCTGAGACTCTGCTTAAAGGAATATTTTTTAAAAAACTGCCAATATTAAACACATCTTTAATATATTGTTCAGCCACGGCCAGGGTTTTCAAATGATGCCATCTTGCTATGCCCACCAAATCTGATAAAACAGGGAAGTATTTTCCAAAGAGCTTGCTTCTGAATTTTAATAAACTTTGCTGCTTTTCTTTTCCACGTTTTCACAATAGCACTTTTCGATTCTTACATTTCTTGGTCCCTATTTGATTTTTGTGAACTCAGCAAATATTCTTGAGCTCTACTAAATTTTAAAGTGGGGGGTGTAGGGCTAAAGAACTGATTATGATACAGTCTCCTACTTCAAGGAGTTTAGGTTAGGAAAGTGTGGATAAAACAAGCCTATTCCATCCAAAAGAGCAGTAATCATTTTATCACAAAGAGGATTGCACCAGAATGTTTACTGTGGCTCAGTTCATTATTGCCAAGTCATGAAAGCGACTCAAATGCCCATCAATCCATGAATGGATCAACAAATTGTGGTACATGTATACCATGGAATACTATTCAGCCATTAAAAAGATGGAGACTTTACGTCTTTTACATTTACCTGGATGGAGTTGAGTATCACAAGAATAGACAATGAAACACAAATATAGTCTATTACGGGGGCAGGGGGAGAGAAAGGGGGAAGGATGATTGGTAGAAGGAGGGAGGGCATGGGGCAGGATCTCACCTAATGTGCACATTGCAAGGGTGTATAACAGGCCCCCTGGGTAAGGGGCTCTTTTATAACTGGAACTTCACCCTGGAAGTGAGCACAATGTAATCTAAACATTGGTATCCTCATAATGATTTGAAATTAGAAAAACAAGCACATTTCATCTCCGGCATAGATTGTAAACTGTGGAAGACGGAAGACATGGACATGGACATGGACCAATGGGCAGGGAGAATTTGGAGCAGAGATGAGGCCATACGTATTTGGGGAAAGACTCTTGGAGCCAAAGACATTTGAAGTGGGCCTTAAGGAATGGTGCTTCCCAAATGTCTGTGTGCTGCTGTGAGTTTCGCCCCTTGCAGGTGTGTTGGGACCACATGACCAGTTCTGACCGATGGACTGTGGGTGGAAGAGTCAGGAGTCGCTTTCATGTGGAGATATTTGAGCCTCTCTCATCTGCTCACTTGCCCTCGTGACTGGATAAGGGACAACTTTCTCTCCAAAGTTCAACTTCGACTTTGTGTGAGCAAAACATAAAATTTTATGCACCAAGAAATCTGGGTGTGTTTGACATCACAGCATAGGTGAGCTGAAATAACACATATGGGTAGGATTACTCAATAAGGAATGATGCCCAAATCCAGAGTAATGTTTCTAAAAAGGCTCATTTAGGGGGGAAGCAGTGTGAGGATTGGGGAGCCCCGAGTCTCATTGAAATGGGCCATGATGGCCTTCCACAACCCGCAGTATATTTTTGGAGATTTTAGCCCTGATGAATTTAATCTCCGTGACTCCTCGCTCTTCAGTTGAGTGTCCTCCGTACAGTGGAACCGCTCTGTGTGGCACGCAGGCTACGGTACCCGACACCCCTGCAGCACTGGCAGCCTCAGAGCACTGTGGAATAGGTGATGCCTGGCAGCAAAATGGACAGTCAACTCCTGGGTGTAACAATAAACTCATTTTTCTCTGGTGATTCTTTTAAAAGTAAAGACAGTGATCAAGGACAAGAATATCAGCGAATTGAATTTGGTGTTAATGAAGTAATTGAACCCAATGGCACTTTGCCAAGAAGCCCCAGCTACAGTGTTTCAAGCACATTGAATTATTCTTGGTCGTACAACTTCCGAACCGAGCCCTGACGGTGTAGATAAGGAAGCAAGCTGCAGTCCACTGACTGCCAGTCCCCAGGCTCTGCCCTTGCTGAGGATAGCAGTTGCCATGTGGAGGCAGAAGTTCTAGAAAATGATGGGGTCTCAGGTGGTTTTGGACAAAGGGAATGTAAAAAGAAGAAAAAACGCCACCTGGGTGTTATAGTTACTTGAAAGATGGTGGTGAAGATAGTATTTCCACAGAGGTGGAATGAAGCAATGGCCATGCTAATTCAGCAGTTGCGAGCACGATACAGAGTTTATGGGTGATGCTCCTCCATCAGTTACACCCAGGACTGTGACAGCCCTCAGAACTCCGCGGACTCTGTCAGGGACAGTGGGCCTGATGGTCCTTTCCCCGGAGTACTCAGTGGGGACACCAGGACTGTAGAGCTGTCTGGTCCATGGACTGATTTTGGTCAGTCCTGCCTCCCTGGAGAGGACACCTGGACTCAGCCCTATGTTGGTACCAATACCACTGAAAACCTTGGAGTTGCTAATGGACAAATACTTGGATCCTCAGGTGAGGGCACAGCTGCCAGTGGGGTGGAGCTGCACCCTTTGGAGAGCGTAGATTGGACCCAACTAAACCTGAGCGTGTTCCACCTCCTGCTGATGCCTCTGTGTCAGGCGCTCTTTTTATTTATTTATTTTTTCTGAATTATTTATTGTCATTCATTCTTTTTTTTTTTTAATTGAATCATAGCTGTGTACCTTAGTTCAATCATGGGGTACAGTGTGCGGGCTTCACATGCAATCTGAGATATTTTTATCAACCTGATTGACATAACATTCATGAGATTTTCTCATTTACTGTGTGAAAACATTTTTGATCCGTACTTAGAAGTTTTCTCCAGACCCTTCAAATATGGACCACACATGTGAACATGTGTCAGGCGCTCTTCCTGTCCACCAGCCCAAGTCCTGGGCCAGTCTCTTTCATGATTCTAAGTCTTCTTCCTCTTCGCTTGGGGCTTATGTGGAAACCAAGTATTCCCCTCTGCCCGGTCTTGGAAAAGCAGGTTGAAGTTAAAGGCGGGCTTGTTCCAGTTTCAGAGGATCCCATAGCCATAAAGATTGCGGAGTTACTGGAGAATGTAACCTTAATACATAAGCCAGTGTCATGGCAACCCCGTGGGCTGATCAATAAAGGAAACTGGTGCTACATTAATGCCACACTGCAGGTGCATGCCATCCGATGTACCACCTGATGAAGTTCATTCCTCTGTATTAAGAAATGCAAAGGCCTTGTACATCAACACCCATGACTTTGTTTGGCTAACGAATGAGTTTACTAACATGCCAGTACCTCCAAAACCTGACAAGCTCTTGGGGATAAAAGAGCCTGGAGCTGCCTTTCAACCTACGTATATCTACCGACTCCTGACTGTGAACAAGTCGGGCCTGTCTGAGGAGGGTCGCCAAGAAGGCGCTGAGGAGTATTTAGGCTTCATTCTAAATGGACTTCATGAAGGAACGTTGACCCTAAAAAAGCTTCTCTCCTCAAATAACAAAAAACTTACCATTTCCAAGGGGCCCACGAGCCAGTCCCTCGACGAATACGAGCAGGAGGAGCAAGGCGAAGGGGGCGAGGATGGATGGGAGCCAGTGGGCCCCGGGAACAGGACCTCGGTCACCCGCCGGGCAGACTTCCTTCAGACTCCCATCCCCGGCATCCTTGGTGGACACATCAGGTCTGTGTTTGACCAGCAGAGTTCAAAACAATCTTCCACTTTGCAACCATTTTTCACATTGCAGCTGGATATCCAAGTCTGACAAGATATGTCCAGTCCAGGACGCATTGGAAAGCTTGGGGGCAAGAGAATCTGTCCAAGGTTATACCACAAAAACCAAGCAAGAGGTTGAAATAAGTCGAAGAGTGACTCTGGAAAAACTTCCTCCTGTTCTCGTGCTCCACCTGAAATGGTTTGTTTATGAGAAGACTGGTGGATGGCAGAAGCTTATCAAGAATATCAACTATCAGGCGGTGCCTGTGGTGCAAAGGAGTAGAGCGCCAGCCCCATATGTCAGAGGTGGTGGGTTCAAACCCAGCCCCAGCCAAAACTGCAAAAAAAAAAAAAAAAAAAAAAAAAAAAAAAAAAAAAAAAAAAAAAAAAAAAAAAAAAAAAAAAAAAAAAT
>CAUYON010030328.1:0-14749 GCA_963573935.1 Arctocebus calabarensis
TCATGGCATTTTCTTGATCACTATATAAAGACATTGATACTCTACATTTAATAAGTTTCCCCAGTACCCTACTAAGATGCACCATAGGTGTGATCCCACTAATTGCCCTCCCTCCACCCCTACTCCCCCCACCCCACCCCACCCCTTGCCCCTTCCCCGTAATACAGGTAATGGGTAAGGGGTGGGGTGGGGTGGTGGGAGGATGGGTGGAGGGAGGGCAATTAGTGGGAACACACCTACGGTGCATCTTAGCAGCATACTGGTGAAACTTATTAAAGGTAGAGTATCAATGTCTTTATATAGTGATCAAGAAAATGCCATGAAGGCTGTCTGTAACAGTACGATCAAAATATTTCTGAATGCATATGAAGCACATTGTGCCCTATGATTGCACCAATGTACACAATTATGATTCAATAAAATTATTTAAGAAAAAAAAAGGTAGAGTATCAATGTCTTTATATAGTGATCAAGAAAATGCCATGAAGGCTATCTGTAACAGTACAATCAAAATATTTCTGAATGTATATGAAGCACATCATGCCCTGTGATTGCACCAATTTACACACTTATGATTCAATAAAATTATAAAAAAAAAAAAGAAGAAGTATGGCTAATCCTCAAAGATCTCAAATTAGATCTCCTACTTGACCCCACAATCCCATTACTGGGCATCTAACCAGAAGAAAAAACATAATTTTATCATAAGGACATTTGCACTAGATTGTTTATCGCAGTTCAATTTACAATCACCAAGATATGGAAACAACTTAAACAGTGCATCAACTCAGGAATGGACTAATGAACTGTGGGGTTTGTATATCATGGAATACTATTCAGCCATAAAAAATATGGTGACTTCACATCTTTTGTAATATCCTAGATGGAGTTGAAACATTCTTCTTAGTAAAGTATCACATGAATGGAAAAGCAATTATTCAATGTACTCAATACCAATATGAACCCAGTAGACAATCTGATAGATGCCCACACATGAGGAGGAAAACTCATTTCAATTCAAGTTGGGGGAAGAGGTAATGAGGAAGCAGGTGGGAGAGGCAGCAGAAGATTGGAATGCTCTCACTGAATGGGCACAGGATGAAGATGTTTGGAAAAACCTTTACTGTGGGACATAACCACAAGAGGGGCTCTACCTAACAAAATCAAATATTGTAATCTGGTTGTTTATACCCTTTTAATTAACCTAAAATAAATTTACTCTTAAAAAAAAAAAGAAGAAGGAATATTTGATTCCAAGAGCAGGAAGTCTCCCCAGTAAGTCTAAATGATGGAAGAGTAATAAAAGATGTTTGAAAATGGTAAATATATTGTAACTAATCTCCCTCTGATCCACCTCCACCACACCAACTCACCCCACACAGGCTACACGTGGCTAAGCCCTCAACAGCACTGGACAGACAACAATGTCAATTTTAGAAATCACATCCTGTGTATAAGCTGTTGCTTATGCATAATAAAATATGAGACCTCTTGAGGAGCTCTAAGATCTGCTCATTAACTATTTAAATGAATAAATAAATAAAAATTAAAACATCCAGCCATTTGTGTTGGGAAGAGTGAATTTATCCAGCTAAAGACAGCGATAGCTCCTTGATCATTTATTTTGAAATAAATCTTAGGTACTAGAACAAAACTGTAGATGAATGTACAACTTTCAAAGAAGTCAAAGGACTTATTTCTCTTCTGAAAGGATTAAACATGCCCAGCAGTGTCTCTGGTTAGTAGAGATGTTATATTTAGAAATTCAGGAAGGTCAAACCAATCCTTTTATTCTAACTCACACTCTAACTCACAATTGCCCAGCACAGCAAACAAACAGGGAGAACTAGACTAAAGCTCCAGGGCCCATGGCAAGGCAACAGGCTTGAACGAACTAACAGCAGGTTTCCAAAGAACAGCCTATAACAGAATTCCTAGTGGGACAATCAAAGAGGTAAGGCCATCAGCTAAGCATGACTGCACATAACAAATCCATCAAGACTCATGATAGCCCCGGCAAGACAAATCACAAGGGCACCAAGACTTAAATGGTCTTTGAGAAAATTTACTATCCCTCAGCCTATAGCAGGTTCAAGAAACAAAGCAATTCTAATTCCTATCTATTCAACAGTACAATCACAATACTCTTTTCCTTAGCCATTTGAATTTACTGCCTAATATTTATTCTTAATTTCATCTATGTATAGACGGTGAACAAAAATGTTTGTATATGTTTTTATACATCTCTGGTACCACATCAAGCAAAATCAGCTTGACAGGTTTTCATCAAATTTGTACAGTATGTTTTGAGCAACATGATTTTAAATAAAGGCTATGTGACTTACCTGGAAATTTGCTTTGGGATCCTCTAGGGGGCAAGTAGGCAGCTATTTACTAGAAAAGCAGAATTGATGTGTTGAAATAAGAGGCCCATAAGACTGCCAACGAGAGTAATGAGCCGTAAGTATGAGGATGCATTAACATGCCAAGGACAGAGAAAACAATTGGTAGTGTTAAATATGAGTCCCACACTGGTCATCAGAAGGGCAGATGTGGTTTGCAATCTAGCTGCTTCTCGTCTGGGTAATTCTGGGTAAAACTGCTCAGGTTAAGCAGTGTCAGTGACCTAATTAGTTAATGGTGATTAACACATATTTTTTTCTTCAGCATCTCTAGGAAGGCATTTTTGGATTAACTCATTAACGTGCAATGACTCTAACTTCCCACTCACTTAAAGTAGGAGAGTGCTAGGCCCTCACTTCACACTAATGAAAGGGACTTCATCAGCACACTCTAAGAGCTTGCCCCCCCCCCCAAGGATGCGAGCCAAGTGTCTGATTTCCTCCTGCAAATATAAAGCTGACTAGCCACTAATGACAAGTCAAAGAGATGGTGGCTGAATGGGGTTTACGTGAACTCCCAAGTTTGTTGGCACAAAGTAGGTGTAAGCATTTCCCGTGGACAAGGTGTGGGTCTTGCAGAAAAGAGAAAGCCTCAATGCTGTTAAGCCCTAGTCAAGTGAAGAAAAGATGTGAGAAGAGAAAAATCATAGTCAATACCTTATTTCCAGTGGCTATGAAAAAACTAAATTGCCAGAAAGAATAAACAGTTTTTATTATCAAAAGAACTACAGGTTAGAACCCTAAATTTGGAGATGTGAGGGAGGTTTTCCTCCAAAGGACATTTGGGTGTTCTATGAGTGGAAAAGTCAGTCTTAAACACCTGCTGAGCCCAGAAGTCAATCAAAGCCAGCTTTTGATAGTGCCTATTGTGAAGAACTTACCAGAGTAGTCAAGGACTGCCCAATTCTTACCCAGAGGCAAAAGAAGAACTAGCTCCAATAAATATTTCTTTAAAAAAAAGCAGGTGGCATAAAATTAATAATCATACTCCAAGTTGCATGCTTATCCATTATATCAAATATACTATATACACACATAAGGACAACAAAATGCCACACTCACACCAACAGGGAAAATATGACTAAATATGGTAATTCCAATAAAGATGACAACTTCAGGCCAGTCATGGTGGGTCATGCCTATAGACCCAGCACTGTGAGAGTCCGAGACGGGTGGATTTCCAGAACTCAGAGGTTCAAGACCAGCATGAGTCAGAGTGAGCCAGAGTAAAAGACCCTGTCTCTATCAAAAAAAAATAAAACACACACACACACAAAAAAAAAACACTAGGCGGTGTGGCAGGCGCCTGTAAGCCCAGCTACTTGGGAGGCAAAGGGCAAGAGAATCGCTAAAGGAAGAAAGGAAAAAAAATAAAAAGAGAAGACAGCTTCAGAAGCACTGGATGTCTGAGAACTGTACTGCTAGGGAACTTTCGAGAGCTTCTACCCATCTAGCAAATTATGTTTCTACCCCTGTCCTTGGATCTGAGACTCTCCTGCCTGTCTTTGTGTCCACAGATCTTCCTGACAAATTTCATTCCCCATCACTCCTACGTGCACATCCTGTGGCACAACCAAAACTACTACTTGTTATCACTGGTATTGTGTTCAGTTTCCTGTTCTGCCACATCCAGAGAAATATTTCTCATTTTTCAGAGAGTCCTACTGACCAGGGTCAACACAGCTACTCATCCACAGTGCCATAAGGGTCATATATTTGAAGGCTGCTGACTTCCTAGACCTATTGGGGGTTCATGGTTCTCAAAAATGACTATAGATTCTAATTAGCCAAGCAACTATCAAAACATTAGCACTCGTGGGGGCCCCACCCTATAATAGTTGAACCAGAATCTGGGGGTTGGTTCTGGGCAAGTGTCTGTCTGAGTATCAGTTTTGTTTTAAACTCCCCAAGTAATTCGTATGTGCAGCCAAGACTGAGTCTGTGCTGGCTGCAGCACACCACAGCTAATCAATTTCTTAATGGAGAAGAATTAATGGCTTTCTAAGTTAGCTCCTCTAAGAAATTCTGATAGAAAGTCAGCTGCTCCTGCAGGTTTTTAGTATCCTATGACAGGTGAGAGTGGAATTAAATAAGGCTGTGAATCCAGTTTGGGGTCTGGGAAAAAAGAGAATTGGATTGAAGGGGGGAATGGTTGGTTGTGGTGGAGCAGCAGCTCTCAATGCTGAATACGTGGGGTCCCACTGGGCACCTGAGCAACCGTGCCAGAGCCTCAGAACAACAGAACAGGAGTTCATTGGTCTGGGCAGTGCTCAAGCATTGTGGAGTTTTAAAAGCTCCCTGGTTAATGCTATGTACAGCCAGACTGAGAAACAGTACTTTCAAGGGCAAGTAGGGTGAGTGTTGCCTGACCACTGCATTACCAAATGAGGCAAATTGTTCTTTGAAGGAGGGTTCCCTGAACAAGAGAGAATGGGAAGGCTGCATCTATGAGAATGTAGTCAATTTAGACTTCAGTGGATTTAGGGCTCAAGTCCGGGCCCTGAGATGTAAGTATCTCAGTTGGCTCACAGGATGTCTAGGTTGTCCACAGATGCATCCTTTTCATAATTAGAGGAATATATGGAAAAGACTTGGTTAGTCAGGGTTCTCCAAAGACTAACTCATCTCAGAAAAAGTGCTCCATACCTTGCTGCTGACTATCACTACAGGCACCGTTGAGGTATGCCCATTGCCAAGCTATGCACCAAAGCTAGTGCCTAGTCCACCCTTCAGAGCAATTTGAAACTCTTTTTCCGGAATGACCATCAGAGCCATCATCATATAAGGTCTGAAAATTAGGGCTGTGAACTCATCCTAGAAAAAGGGTTACATGGCTCATTGCTAAACAACACTATGGTTACCAGATGGCCAAAGGTTGGGGCGTACTTTGGAGGTGACCATAGTGATGTTCAGCAATGGGGTATGTGGCCCTTTTACTATGTGTTCATGAACTGAATTGACCGACCACACACACACATATATACAGAGGGTACCAAAAACTGGATACCCACAGGTGAGGGTGAGCTTCTTTACTCAGTCTACTGATTCAAATGCTAATCTCGTCCAGAAACACCATCACAGACACACCAAAAATAATATTCTACTTGCTCTGGATATCCCCAACCCAGTCAAGTTAACATACAAAAGTTAGCATCACAGGCCTGTTTTTCTGCCTCTTTCTGGTAGACAAGGGTTCCTTAATAAAAGCTAGAGCATTGTAGGAGACTTCCTGTGTGATTATTATCTCAGCTGTAATAAAGTAGAGCTTGTTGAGAGGTATTCACTCCTTCTCGCCAACACCTCCACAGCCTGAATGTCCTTCTCCATCTCCTGACTTCAGTCTTAGCCAGTGAACTTATATTGACCAAAGGAATATTAGCAGATAAGACATGAAAAGGCTTGAGAGGCTAGGATTGCTCTGCCAACGACCTGAGCAGATCATGTCCTGATTTCTTGCTGGTCTGAAGATGATGAAAAACACTTAGAGCAGAGTGACCCCAAGCCCTGCAGTGAGCAGAGCCCCTCCAGTCCTGCTTTCTGAAGCAGATTTGCCTACTGAAGCCTGTCCTAGAAGCTGGGCCAATCTGCAGGTGGCTGAGCTAAATATATGCTTATTTTTGAATCTTCGGTCAGTTGTCTTTTAGACATATTATGGCCAAGGTTAACAAGTATACTTGATTCCATGCTTTTTTAATCTAGCATGTGCTTTCATCTTTGACATCTTTTTCCGAAGTAGAACCTTTTGCAGCAATATGGATGGAACTAGAGATCATTCTGCTAAGTAAGATGTCTCAAGAATGGAAAAACAGGGTGGCACCTGTGGCTCAGCAAGTAGGGCACCAGCCCCATATACTGAAGGTGGCAGGTTCAAACCCGGCCTCAGCAGAACTGCAAAGCAAAAAAATAGCTGGGCGTTGTGGCTGGTGCCTGTAGTCCCAGCTACTTGGGAGGCTGAGGCAAGGGAATCGCCTAAGCCCAGGAGCTGGAGGTTGCTGTGAGCTGTGTGACACCACAGCTCTCTACCGAGGGTGATAAAGTGAGACTCTGTCTCTACAAAAAAAAAAAAAAAAGAAGAATGGAAAAACAAAATCACATGTACTCACTATTAAACTGGAGCTAACTGATAAGCACACATGTGCACAGAGGGAAGGAAAACTCAGTGGAAATCAACCAGGTGGGAGGGAAGAAGAGGAGGGACGAAAACCTCCCTAAGGGGTACTATGAACAGTACTATTTGGGTGACAAGTGTACCTTTAGCTGGGATTCAATCATTACAAAAGTAATGCATGTAACCTAAAACATTTGTACCCCCTTAATATTTGATAATTAAAAAAAAAACTCTTGTTTTAAAAAGCCTAGTAACAAGTGGGAGGTGATTGATTGTGTTAACTCGTTTCTTTACTTCCCTTCAAATATGACATCGAAGTCAACAAAAAGTATCGAAGTCAAGTACTTAAGGAAGGTTTTTGCAGCCTTCCAAGGCTTTATCTGCTAATTGCTGGTGCTCATCACAGGTTTATAAATTTAGAAGCAACATATGTGATTAATATTAGGGAATGCTTAAATAACATTTGGAATTTTCATAAAAGAAACTGCTATCCCACATTAATAATGCATGTATGTTTGCAAAATTTAAGTATAAAGTGTTGTTGATATAAACAAAGCAAGATATAAAATTGCCTATAAGGCATGGTTTCAATTATGTAAGATAGAATATGTATAAAAAGTACAAAATAAATGATACCAAAATGTGAATGGAAGTTATCTCTGAATGGGAGCACTAACCATGATTATTTTCTCTTTTTAAATTTTCCCTGTACTTCCTAAATGTTCTTCAATGAGCATATTTTATTCAGGGAAAAAACTCTGAAAAAGTTAAGAAAGAAAGTTCTGAGAAACTTGAAATTCTAGACAACATGCAACTCAAAAGAAGAAAAATCTGGCAAAGTCTCTTCTTTTTTATAACCTGTTGCAAACATAAAATGAGATGATGAGATGATGACTGTCCCTTCCCAGGTGGTAAAAGTCCCCTCATTCTAAGGAGTCCCTGTTTCTTCCTGAGGAGCTCTACCTGCCTACCCTCCACTGGGAATAGTTCTCAGTTTTGTTCTTTTAAATTCTACACAGTTCTTCAGAGTGTTGAGTTACCTCCTCCTTATAATCAGAAGTTTAATACTAACAAATACAGGAGTTTTATTTGTTTTTATTTCTCTTTTCCAATACCACTAAATTATAAGAAGCCAAATTTTATGGGTAGCCAAGATATAATTTAGTTAAAGTCCTAATAAATGTACAATTTGGGTTTGAGCTTTAGATTTTAACAGCTGTTATTAATTTACACTGCAGATTCACACTTTTGAAAGATGTGATCTTAAGTCAATGGATTATAAGACTCTTGAAAGGAAAACCATCATACTCATCGTTGTCACTCTTACCACCTGGCGCTTTGGGAGCCACATTGTACATGGGTTGTAACAGTGCTCACTAATGTCTGGCTTTGCTCTGTTTCTAGACTATGCTAAGACATGATCTCTGTCACTTTAGAACTGGAACAGTCAAGTCTACAAAGTACCTTCTAAGTTCTCTTATCAGGCTGAGACACCCGGGGAGCCCTATGTGGAATAGCGGGGCTGCCACCAGATGAAGCACTCAGAGCCCTGAATCACCACTTGGAAGTGAGGTTACATGGGAGAACTGCTGAACCTGCAGCAGATTTTGCTGGAACAATGAACACATTGTTACATATGAAACCACTGTGATATCAGAATTTATTTATTCCTGCAGCACAGTCTATCCTAGTACCGCAGGTATTCTTTAAAGTTGATTTGAATTTAATTGGAAGTTGTTAATATTCCACTGTCAAAATATCTTTGCTGGCATAACCCAAACCACTTGTGGCCTTTATTTTTGTACAAAGTGCTTTGGTATTTGCTAAATTTGAGCAAGGGGAGAAGATAGCCTCTGTTGTGCTGGCTCTTTGAAAGCAATGGCCTAGAAGTTGCAGAGAGGACAGAAAACTGCTGAGCTTAAGCTGAATCTCAACCTCATGTACTGGGCTGCAGAGGAATTTCCCAATCAATTTCCAACCTATACTTACACCTCCGGTAATAGACTCCAGGCAGCATGTAGCACTCCATTAGGCATTCTTCAGGTATAAAGAAGTAAAGAACAAGGCTTGGTCCATTGTTTTCTGAAAGGAAAGATGGTAAATAAGAGTTTTTAAAATGCTGATAGCATTACAGGTTCAAGAACTGTATGAACATGGCTCTTCTGATGGGTAGACATGCATAATTCTTTCTGGCAGGAGTAGTCTTCTCTGTAAAAACTAGTCTTGGTTATTCAGTCCCTTTTTCTCAATACTGATCAAGATGTAAAAGATTGTATGTACTTGTGGACCTAAGCATATGACACATACGTATTTGAAAGGGTTTTCTCTGGGATATTTGGTTTCCAAGGCTGTATATACATGTTTGACCCTTTTTACTGGAGTGGTAGATTGGTAAACCAATTAGTAACTAGGTGATTGGCTGAATTTAATGGTTGCTAATTAATTCATTACCAATTAATCCAGACAAAATGATCAAATCACTTGTTTATTTCAGGCTTAGTAGCAATAAAGAGTCTATTACTTCTTTAAAAACATGTGCATGAAAGCACCCCACATTCAGTAACTAAACTGGGCACAATTATATATTTCAGTGTCTGTCTCCAGCTGCCTTAGCATCTGTTCCATCTCCCTGCCTTCTTTTCCGCTCATCTCTTTGAGTTGTTTGAGTAGAGGTAAGTCTCAGCGATGCCAAATCCTGTATTCACTTTTAGAAACTGTGACAGCAGGAGCTTGCTGAATTTCACCTTCGGGGTGTCATAGATGTTTGCAGCTTCTCAGGTCTGTTCATCTCCTCGGCAGTGTCCTCACTTAGACTGCTTGCTAAGGCTTGAGAAAGTCAGCGTTTAATCTTAGCACAGGACCAAAGGGACGAAAGCTACTCCCTATCACTTTTTAAATAGCTAAATGACTCAAATTAGAACCTTCAAAGGTCCAGTCATATGAATAGGTGCTGCAGCATATTAATTTGAAATAGGACAAAAAAGTGCTTTAAAAAACAGCCTCCTGCAAAACAAGTCTGAAACAGAGCACAATCTGAAAGAGCCCAAGGCAGTGAGTTTTTAGAAACATTTCACGTGCTCTTTGTGGGCCAGAGTTCAAAATTCAGGTCTGAAGAAATTAAGAAAAAAATGTCATGTGAAATAAAAATAGAAAAAAAAAAGAAAGAAAAATAAGCATTTAACATAAAGGTTGAGAACATGTGTCCTCCCCTGATAGAGGTAGACGGATTCATTATAGTAGCAATTACAATGGTTCACGGGGTACTGCCTTGTTAAAATGGTCTACCTTTGAAATTCTGTAACCTGAATGGCCTCCTGGTGATTATCCACAAAAATTCTACTTCCAAACTGACAAATTGGTCAGATACAGAAAATTGACAGTTTGTTACTTATTCTCCATAAATAAGAGAAAAATTATTTATAAAAGGCAATTATGTATCAGACTACATTATAATTCTCAAATGTACAATATTAATAAACAAATCTAAGTACATAGATAATTCTTAAACTATTTTCACCAAAGGGTGAGTTAATAAAGTCAGATTACAAAGGAGGACAATAAAGTTCTCAAACTCATACTAGAAAAAGTGCTACACACCTCACTGCTGAATATCACTATGGTCATCAGATAGCCAACAGGGTACTTTAGAGGTGATCATTTTCTCTGGGACACTTACTCTCCAGGCCCCATGTAGATATTTGATCCCTTTTACTGGAGTAGTAGATTGGTAAACTAATGACTGTTTACCAGAGTTTATACCACTGGTAAGTACAAACATATAGGTGTTCTACTTCTATAGCATACAAAGCACTTAATCTACTATCAAATATAAGAACACAACCAATTATTTTTTATTTTAGATTGATATGAGGATGCAAATGTTTATGTGACATTGTTTTCATTTCTAAGATAAAGTTCAAATTGTAATTGAGACCTTCACCCAGAGGGATGCTGAACACCCTCAGATTGTGCATATTAGATGAGATCTGCCAATTGCCCTCCCTTCTCCTTCCTCCCCCTCCCATCTTTCCCCTCCTACTTGTTAGACTACACTTGTGTATTGGGGGGTGCATATAGTTGTTTATATATTGGTTTCCATAATCATTATACACCTTGGAATAGTTGAACGACTCCCAAGGAAATAATCTTTAAAATATCGGTCCTCTGTATACTAAATAATTAGATCTTCCATACTCACTTGTCTACTTAAGAACTCTAATTTCCATATCTGTTTAGAGTTTCTTTTAGAAGTATGAGGGTCTATGGGTAGAGCTCTTGAGAGAATGACTGTTCTCATTCCCCCACTGTAGGAGACTGAGCACCAGGCTTATAGAAATGGCCACCAGTTCTTGAGGGAGGCGCTGGGAACAAGACAACTCCTTGCCAGAATGGAGATGTTTTGCAGCCCAAAGACAAGCCCTCAAGCAACTGTGTGCATTAATGAGATAAGATCAATGACTCATCAGCAAGCAGGTGTTATATTCTGGACATTTGTGGTGCAACAGGGTGGGAGTTGAGCTTTTGGTGAAAGAGCACATAGCAACCATTAAGTACACGATCCTTGTATGTGGACCCCTCACACCTGTTGTATAATGCTTTGATAAAAGGCCATGGCAGAGGTTACTCAAGGTTCTCTCTGCACCTAGGGGAAGCCCACCTCTTGCAGGCTTATACCTTCAATCCATGTCCCAGCGTTTTTTATTCACATGGTGATGGGGTGCCACCATGGGCACAAACACCCTACACACTGATCTATTTAGAACAAACATTTTACAGATGGAGAAACTGAGACACCAAGAAATTGTCTCCAAAAAATCCATGACAGCATACTGAGGGCACAAATGGAAACTATTCTCAAGTGCCTAACCAAATGTTAGGTCAAATGTGATATCAAATGTTTCTCTAGCCTTCTACACTATAGGAGATACTACCTACTCTACGGGCTACACATAATCTTGCTTCTCAACACAAACTCCTGTTCCCTATGAGACTCCTGCACAATCCCCTTGTTTCTGTTACCACATGACTGAACAGGAGGATAGGCACTGAGCATAGAACTTAGTGACATGAAACCCACCCAAATACAACATAGTACAATATACACTAGAATGGCTAAGCACCCAAACTCAAAGATCTTGAAGACTAGGTGCCCAGATGAATTATAAGCAAATAATAATTTTATGAATACATAACTATTGACTGACACTTTTTTTCTGGTGATTGATACTGTGGCAAAAGGATTAGTTTAAATCTGTTATATAAGCAGCTGAATAGGGAAGGTTATTTAGCAACAGTTTGTAAATTCAGTAAATATTTTTTCTATGGCCTACTCTTTCAGCCACTGGTAAATAGGAGACCCCCAAGGGATTGTAAACTTTTGTGTCAGGATACTTTCAGTACTTACATCAGGAGTGGGCAAGAAGACTCTGCTGGATCATTTAAACGTGCTGTGATGTTCCAAGGCTACAGTACAGATAGCCACCTTCTTGCTCCACCCAAAACATGGTGGAACCCATTGCTGAACATGGCTCTTCCGACACCCAGCACCAGCCCTAACCTGAGGCAGAGGGAAACAAAAAGTGTCGAAGATCAGAATTCCAGGGAGGCGCACCCAGGTTTTCTGTTGAAAAAAAATAAAAGTATCTTCCAGGCTGGACTATCTCTTATCTGGAGGGTCTGGCTAAGAAGCCACTTCCAAGCTCATTCGGGTTGTTTGCTCTCAAATCCTTACTTCTTGGATCCCTCCTTCTTCAACCCAGCAACAGAGCATCAGATCTTTCCCATGCTTGAATGTCTCTGATTTCTCCTTCTGCTACCAACCAGAGAAAACTTTCCACTTCTAAACCACTCATAAGATTTTATTTAGGCCCACCCAGACAATCTTCCAATCTTAAAGCCAACTGATTACTAACTTTTTGTCAGATAATATAACATATCACCAAACTATGAGATATATACCAGTCAGAGCAAAAGTCATGGGGCCATCCTAAAATTCTATCTACCATAGCTAGAAACATAAATTTGGCATTTGGAAATAACTTTGTTGAACTTAGAAAAATGTTGAGGCTAGAAATCTGGATTTGGGATCCATCACCTTTTAGATGAGAAACTCACAAAATATAAATACATGGGCAAATACGATATTACTGGTTTGGCAGCGTCTTTTAGCAAAGAATCATAAGACACAAATAGCTAGAGAAATATTCTGTGTGTATGATTTTTTTTTGACATTATCTCTAAGAGTAACATGGGGCCACTGTGATCTACAAAGGAAGCTCAATTCCAATTTGTTTAATTTACTATAAAAGTTATAAAATGACTACATTAGCATTCCTTAATTTCAACCATTTCACATAAAAAAAAAAAAAACCTCTCTTTCAAAGGCTAGTGAAACTGTGTGTGAGAGTGCATACACTTAAAAGTTAATATGGACTCAAATTAGGCACAGAAAAATAGGAAAACGAATGTTAAAAATGTCAGGCAAAAGACATAAGCAGAAGATTATTATCCCTTTTACCATCATTCTTTAAAAAGGAGTGGGCTTCCCAGCATTAAACATATTCATTTACTAGTTCTCTAAAACTAGAAATTTATTTTTAGTCATTACATCTCTTTATTAGGATTCAGGGAGTTTCCTATAAAGAAAGATAAGAATTTGATATGTGTTTGTATTGGGTTAGACAGCTCAGATTTTCATTTAGTCAGAAACAAAAAGACTTTTATGACTAAATTTTTCTCTGTGCTTGTAAGCTACATTAAAGAAAAATATATATCTGTTACAGTTATTTTTCTTCTTCTCTTCTCTACCTTTTCCTCTTAGAAAATTTATCTCTGTACTCATCATTGCTCTACCCTCCTTTGCAAGTGGCTTTCTCAAGTTATCAACAGAAAAGAATGAGTATTGAAGACTTGATCAGAGAAATAAAGAAGTCCAAAAATACCCTTGTTATTAAAGACTAGGGATTTGAGAACTAAGACTTTGTTGGGTGTCTTTGCATGTGAACCCTGACCTGGTTCAAAATCTGGGAAAACTTCACTGAAAATAAATAAATCAGGCCAGTTTAAGACATAATATCTGAGAATGGCTAGGAAAAGCTTACATTAACTCAGACTGAATAAATCAAGAAAATGCAGCTCTTCTCTGGTTACTCCAGAAAGTTTTATTGATTTCCAACAAAGGTGAATATGCAAAAGATAAGGTTGAAAGAATCTTAAGTTCCCAGGAAGATCTGATAGAGATGCTGGGTAAGAGGTAGGGGGTTATTAACAGACAACCTGCTGGTGGTGTATTTAGGAGGTGGAGGGAGAAGCTAGTTCCATCCCTGCAGGGGAAGTAAACCGTGTTTCCTAATCTAATTACATATCAAAGGTTCAAAGAGTTTAGTCCCTACTATCTGTTGACTCTCAAATGCATAGGCCTAGTTCAGTCTGTCTGGGCCGCTCGCTCTGGCTTCTTTTCTTCTTCCATGGTTTTGACAAACCACCAGAGATTGTCTGTTGACATTCGCCTAGATTCCCAGGATTGAGGTAGAGTGCTCCCTTTAGAAGCCAACCAATCTGCCTCCCACATCTCCCCCCATTTTTATTATTAAAATGGCCATTATTTATAGTACAGTCTCAGGCCTGGGGCGTCATCCCTCCTGCTTTGTTTTTATTTGTAAGTAGTGTTTTGGCTATTTGAGGTTTTTTCTGGTTCCATATAAAAGCCCAAGAGCCCATCGATACATGAATGGATTAATAAACTGTGGTACATGTATACCATGGAATATTATGCAGCCTTAAAGAAAGAGGGTGACTTTTCCTCTTTCATTTTTACATGGATGGAGCTGGAACATGTTCTCCTTAACAAAGTATCTCTAGAATGGAAGAAAAATTATCCAATGTATACACCCCTAATATGAGACAAATTCTTTATCGTTCAAGTGAAGGCTACAACCCATTTATTGCACAGGAAGACGGGGAAAGGGGAGAGGGAGGGAAGGGGAGGGAGAGGGTTGGGGGAGATGGGACAAAGGGTGAGATCACATGTGTGGTACATATTTGAAGGGTCAGGAGAAAACTTCTAAATAAGGATCAAAAATGTTTTCATATAGTAAACGAGAAAATATCATGAATGGTATGTCAATCAGGTTGATAAAATATCTTAGATTGCATGTGAAACCCCCACACTGTACCCCATGGTTGAACTAATGTACACAGCTATGATTCAATAAAAAAAAAAAGAAAGTATAAAAAATAG
>CAUYON010030330.1:0-10469 GCA_963573935.1 Arctocebus calabarensis
AATTATGTACATTGGTGCAATCACAGGGCACGATTCATATACATTCAGAAATATTTTGATCATACTGTTACATATATCCTTCATGGCATTTCCTTGATCACTATATAAAGACATTAATACTCTACCTTTAATAAGTTTCGCAATTATTTTATCTATTTTTTCTGCTTTCTGGAACCCCACTGGAATTTGATGACATGGAATAGAAGGTTGACCTAAAACTCAGGAGCACAGATACTGCCACCACTTGCCTTTATTCCCACCTGCCTTTCTTCATGTTAATGATCTTCTGGTGAGAAATCCACAAGCATATGAGATGAGCTGTTACCCAGAAGGGTGCTACACATGGTATACCTGACTGCAGTTCTCAACCTGTGGGTCACAACCCACAGGAACTGTATTAAAGGGCTGCGGCATGAGGAAGGTTGAGAACCTTCCCTTGAAGGATAAAGAATTTATTGCACAGGCTGACAGGGAAAGGGGAGAGGGAGGGAAGGGGAGGGAGAGGGTGGGGGGAGATGGGACAAAGGGTGAGATCACATGTGTGGTACATATTCGAAGGGTCAGGAGAAAACTTCTAAATATGGATCAAAAATGTTTTCATATAGTAAACTAGAAAATATCATGAATGTTATGTCAATCAGGTTGATAAAAATATCTCAGATTGCATGTGAAGCCCACACACTGTACCCCATGATTGAAGTAATGTACACAGCTATGATTCAATAAATAAATAAATAAATAAATAGAGCATAAAAAAAGTCTCCCTAAAAAGAAAAGCCCGGAACAAGATAGCTTCACGTCAGAATTCTACCAAACCTTTAAAGAAGAATTAGTACCTATATTACTAAACATCTTCCAAAATATAGAAAAAGAAGGAATACTACCCAACATATTCTATAAAGCAAACATCACCTTGATACCTAAAACAGGGAAAGACTCAATGAGAGAAGAAAATTATAGACCAATATTACTAATGAATATTGATGCAAAAATATTCAATAAGAGTCTAACAAACTGAATCCAACAACACAACAAACAAATTATACATCATGACCAAGTGGGCTCTATCCCAGGGTCTCAAGGCTGGTTCAATATATGCAAATCTATAAACGTAATTCATCACATAAACAAATTAAGAAATAAAGACCATATGATTCTATAAATTGATGCAGAAAAAGCTTTTGACAATATCCATCATCCTTTCATGATCAGAACACTTAAGAAAATTGTTATAAAGGGGACATTTCTTAAACTAATAAAGGCCATCTACAGTAAACTCACAGCCAATATTGTATTGAATTGCGTTAAATTGAAATCATTTCCACTTAAATCAGGCACCAGGCAAGGTTGCCATTATCTCCTCTGCTCTTCAACTTTGTAATGGAAGTTTTAGCCATTGCAATTAGAGAAGAAAAGGCGATCAAGTGTATCCACATAGGGTCAGAAGAGATCAAACTTTCACTATTCACAATGATATGATTGTATATCTGGAAAACACCAGGGATTCTCCTACAAAACTTTTAGAAGTGATCAAGGAATACAGCAATGTCTCAGGCTACAACATCAACACCCATAACTCTGTAGCCTTTATATATACCAATAATAGCCAAGCTGAAAAAACAATCAAGGACTCTGTTTCTTTCACAGTAGTGCCAAAGACGATGAAATATTTGGGAGTTTACGTAACAAAGGATGTGAAAGATCTCTATAAAGAGAACTATGAAATGCTAATAAAAGAAATAGCTGAAAATGTTAACAAATGGAAAAACATACCATGCTCATGGCTGAGAAGAATCAATATTGTTAAAATGTCCATACTACCCAAAGCAATATACAATTTTAATTCAATTCCTATTAAAGCTCCACTGTCATATTTTAAAGATCTTGAAAAAATAAAATTTCATTTTATATCGAATCAGAAAAAGCCTTGAATAACCAAGACATTACTCAGAAATAAAAACAAAGTAAGAGGAAACATGCTACCAGAACTGAGATTGTACTATAAATTAATAGTGATCAAAACAGCATGGTACTGGCACAAAAACAGAGAGATAGATATATGGAACAGAATAGAGAACCAAGAGTTGAACCTAGTGCTTACCATTATTTGACCTTTGACAATCTAATTAAAAACATTCAGTGGGGAGAAGACACCCTATAAAACAAATGGTGCTGGGTGAACCTGCTGGTGATCTATAGGAGACTGAAACTGGACCCACATCTTTCACCATTAACTAAAATAGACTCTCCCTGGATTAAAAGTTTAAACTTAAGACATGAAACTATAAAAATACTAGAAGAAAGTGCAGGGAAAACTCTTAAAGGAATTGGCCTGGACGAATATTTATGAGGAGAACTGCCAAGGCAATTGAAGAAGTACCAAAAATACACTACTGGAACTTGATCAAACTAAAAAGCTTCTGCACAGCCAAGAACATAGTAAGTAAAGCAAGCAGACAGCCCTCAGAATGGGAGAAAATATTTTCAGGTTATGCCTCTAACAAAGGTTTATTAACCAGAATCCACAGAGAACTCAAATGTTTTACCAAGAAAAGAACAAGTGATCCCATCTCAGGGTGGGCAAAGGACTTGAAGAGAAACTTCTCAAAAGAAGACAGGTGCAGGGCCTACAAACATATGAAAAATGTTCACCATCCTTAATCATCAGAGAAATGCAAATCAAAACTACTTTAAGATATCATCTAACTCCAGTAAGATTAACCCACTTAACAAAATTCCAAAACCAGAGATGCTGGTGTATATGTGGAGAAAAGGGAACACTTCTACACTGCTGGTAGGACTGCACACTAATACGTTCCTTTTGGAAGG
Source organism: Arctocebus calabarensis (assembly GCA_963573935.1). NCBI lineage: Eukaryota > Metazoa > Chordata > Mammalia > Primates > Lorisidae > Arctocebus > Arctocebus calabarensis. The sequence goes on from CAUYON010030330.1 coordinate 2,830, forward strand.
GTGTTTGGAGAATACTTAGAGATCTAAAAATAGACCTGCCATTCAATCCTATAATTCCTTTACTAGATATATACTCAGAAGACCAAAAATCACATTATAACAAAGATATCAGTACCAGAATGTTTATTGAAGCCCAATTCATAATTGCCAAGACATAGAAGAAGCCCAAGTGCCCACTGACCCACAAATAGATTAATAAATTATGGTAATACCATGGACTATTATGCAGTCTTAAAGAAAGATGGAGACTTTACCTCTTTCACATTTACATGGATGGAGCTTGAATATATTCTTCTTAGCAAAGTATCTCAAGAATTGAAGAAAAAGTACCCAATATACTCAGCACTGCTATGAATCTAATTTATACATTTCATATGAAGGCTATAACCCAACTATGGCACAAGAATATGGGGAAAGAGGCAAGGGAGGGAAGGGAAGGGTAAAGGTTGGTAGAGGCAGGGGGCCACACCTATGGTGCATCTTAGAAGGGTGCAGGTGAAACTTACTAAATGCACAATGCAAATGTCTTCATATAATAACTAAGAAAATGCCATGAAGGCTATGTTAAATAGTTTGATGAAAATATTTCAGATTGTATATGAAACCAGCACATTGTACCCCTTGATTGCACTAATGTACACAGCTATGATTTAATAACACAAAAAAAAAAAAGAAAGAAAGATGGAGACTTTACCTCTTTCATGTTTAGAAGGATGGAGCTGAAACATATTCTTCTTATTAAAGTATCTTAAGAATGGAAGAAAAAGTATCCAATGTACTCAGCCCTACCATGAAACTAATTTATAGCTATCATGTGAAGGCTATAACCCAATTATAGCACAAGAATATGGGGAAAGGGGCAAGGGAGGTGAGGAGAGGGTGGAGGATGGGCTAAGGGAGGGTAATTTGTGGGACCACGCCTATGGTGCATCTTTGAAGGGTACAGGTGAAACTTAATGAATGCAAAAGGCCTTGACACAATATCTAAGAAAATGCCATGAATGCTATGTTAAACATTTTGATGAAAATATTTCAGATTGTATTTGAAACCAGCACATTGTACCCCATGATTGCATTAATGTACACAGCCATGATTTAATTAAAAAAGAAAGAAAGAAAGAAATACTAGATAGTAACAATGTGGCCATTGTCTTAAGCATTACAGAGCATAGAAGCACACCAGAAACAGGTACCACCAAGTGGTCAGTTAAAGCCATGTACACCAACCTCTGCTGGTCTGAACCATCTCAGGACCTAGGTAAAGATGATCTTCCTGAAAGAATGGCATCATTAATTCCAAATGAGAAACAAAGCCTGAGATACAATTTACTCTGGATACTTATAGCATGTATTTATTATATTCTCAGCAGAAAATGAGAGGGGGTTTTAACCAAAATGTCTTCCAGTATTAAAAAGAACATCTACCTTTCTTCTGCCAATTTAGAAAGAATGTTTCTTCAAGCTGGCAGGAAAAGAGAAAATATAAATCTATTTTAAGTCATTTGCAGGATATAATAAATATTACTTTGATTTGATAACTTTGATGCCAACAGCAAATAGCAGTCTTGCAGACAAACCTTTGGGTTGAGAACAGAAATATCAACATAGGCACAATCTCCTAATTTTCTCATCTTGGTGTACATTAGTTAGTTAATGGACTTGAGCCAGTATATCTCCACAGACAAAACAAAGTGGATAATTGAGCAATTATCTGATGGATTTACACACTAAAGAAAGTGACTTTGGATAATTAAAACTGTCTAAACCATTGGAACAGCTTTCTTTGGGAAAAAGTTATGGAGAAAGGAGTTGAAGAAGGTGTGTACATCTGCCTTTCCCTGCTACATTTCAGAGCTGCCTTAAGAGCTGCATTTCAGAGCTACATCTCAGGCCTGGGAGAAGGACTGTTAACTCTAAGCTGCATGACTTGAAATGCCCCTCTGCTGCTGTCATTAGGGTCTAGGCTACAAACAAAACTAAAACCTGACAAAATCTTAGCTTCAGCCTTTTTCTGTAAGATTGATGCTCAAGAGTTGAGTATTAGACTCTCCCCAGTACAAATTGGGTTCCAAGCTTTGTAGCTATATTGATGCAATGTACTGAGATAGTGGTAGGATTCTCCACATCAGCATCCTTGCTTGGGGAAGCACAGCCCTTCTCACAGGCCGATGGATAGAGGAGGGAAGAGCAATTGTTGGGATCTAAACGGACCTATGGCACTGGTCTGTACTGATTTTGACAGAGCACTGAAGGCAGCCAGCTTCTTTAAAAGGGATGAAATTTGGACAGCTTAGCATTTATCTACCAGTATTATTATCTGTGTTTGATAGAACAGAAAATTGAGGCATAGAGAGAATGAGTAGCTAGCTCAAAGTATCAAAGAACTAGTAGATCCAAAAAAAGATATGTATCGAACAACTAGTATCAAGGCCAAAATTCAGGTATGTGTGATGCAAGCAGGAAATGGCCTCGTGTATCCTTAAAAAAGTTATTTTTCTACAATAGTGAAAATAAAATGTATCTTTTTATTTACTTATTTGTTTATTTATTTTGAGACAGAGTCTCACACAATTGCCACAGGCTACTGTGCTATAGTATCAGGCTAACTCACAGCAACCTCAAACTCCTGGGCTCAAGTGATCTGCCTGCCACAGCATCTCATATTGCTGGGATTACAGGAACCTGACCCGATGCCCAGTTAATTTTTCTTCCTTTATTTTCTTTTTTTTAAGTGGTGGTCTCACTTTTGCTCAGGCTGATCTCAAACTCCTGAGCTCAAGTGATTCTCCCATCTCAGCCTCTCAGAGCACTAGGATTACAAGTGTGAACCACCCCACCTGGTCTATATCTTTTAATTTATTACTTTTCTAGATTTTTTTCACTGTACTATGAGATAAGATAGTAAGCTTAGTATATTATAATAAGTATTCCCCTAACCTCTTCATAGAGAATAGGGTCATTACTGACTCACAGGATGAGAATGACTCAACCTACCAAACAGTGCAACAGAATCTATCCTTGAGAATTCAAAAATGAGAATTCAGAATTCAAATCACATAGAGATGATAGAATATGTTACATTTTTATAGAAGACAAATAATTACCTGAGTTATTCAAATAAATACAATCATAGGTAGATACTAATTTAAATATCCCCCAAAGATCAAAACATATAGTTTTTATCCACATTTTCCTGGGACAAAACAGATTGAACATTGGCAATTCTATATGATTACTCTTTAAACATAAAGGGAAATTTTAAGCTTCCTATTCCCAAGGCAATTTTCAAAGTTCAGCTCCACTGGATATAGCCTACATCAACACAATCAAGATTCCTTAAAGTTGGGGGAGAAGCCAAAATGGCAGTCTGTAGCCAGCTTTCTGCAGAGGCTCCCATCCAGAAGGAGAGTTAAAGGACAGAAATCTAGCAATAAAGCCGATGGTTTGGATCTGATCCAAAAGAGAGGGTCGAAGAATGCACATCAACCCTGCTGGGGAGACCTGCAACCCCAAGAACAAAAACAAAAGGTATAGAGCACATTGCCAAGTGGATGGGAGTCCCCTCCCCCATGAGAACAGCTCACAGTATACTCCATGACTCCATACAAACAAGCGAGCAGAGTTCAGATATCCACCTACTCTACCCCACGGGAGAGACCCTCTGAAAACCAGACATCCTTCCCCTACTAGGGTGCCATGGCACTCTCCTGCCAGGCATAAAACTGTATAAAACTGTACATAAACTGTATATCTTTTCTACCTCCAAGTTTAAATTCCTGGCACTCCCTTCACTCTCACCCTGAGGTCTGGAGGCCTGTCCTCCATAGAGTCCAGATTTTTAGACATTTTCTTGAGGCTTGTGGATGGGGAATGGACTGTTGTTGATCTGTGCTGATTTGCGGGCTCAGGAGTGGGGAGAGGAAAATAAGCCAAGAGGAGTCTGAACTGGAAAGGTGGTCCCCTGAGGCACGGAGTGGCAGCCACAGCTGCAGGAACAATGTCAATGGGGCTCATACCCCTGGAGATGTTTTGAGGAACCACTCCCAGTCTCTCTGGGTGGCCAGGGGAAGCTGGGCAGCTTCTGCATTGACAGCCACCAGTAGAGCGGACCTGCAACAGAGGCACAGACCCTGGGAGTAGAGGGTATGCCTGAGGCAGTACCAGCCGGGGCAGAGTGTGGGGATCAGAATACACGCGCAGAGACAGCCAAATTCCAGGGCGCAGACAGCTTTACTCAGCTTCAGATGCACCTGGCCCTCAGGGCATGAAAGCTAAGAAAAAGGAGTGGAACTCACAACTGAGTCAGCCCATTTGCAGCCCAACATCTGATCCACAGGGGAAAATAGCCAGGACAGAAACTAATTCTGCAAACTTGTTCTATTCTATCAGCAACATCAGCCAGGGACAGGGCTGGAACTGAGTGAATCATCCTAGTCCCTATCAAGCATCCAGGTTGTCAGGCCTTACCTCCCCCTGCGAAAGAGTGACAGAAAGTGGCAGAAGGTAGCAGCTGGGCTGAGGAGCCACAGACCTCCCTGAGACCCAGGCAGGTGCAAAACTCTGAAACATCTGCTCATTGGAGGGAACTGGATCTCAGCTCTGCAGGGTTACCAGTGACTGGATGTGAAAGAGGTGGAAGGTGGGGAAGGAGGCATCAACCTTCCCAGACTAATTTACTTGCTGAGGGGCTCTCCTGAGCTCACAGAGTTACACTAAAGCTGCCAGCAGACCCCTGCTATCTAGCTACCAGAGACTTTTCAACTCTTCCATCTGAGGCCAGCATTGCCTGGGACAATTGGTTGGGACATCTTCAACTAGGCCATCACCCAACGACTTTCCAAAGTGGCACACTGGTTGTGTGGTAGTGAGAAGGTTTGATTTTACTTTTCTAATTGTTGCCTGTTGGGGGCACAGTGACTTAACTGCTGGTATTTCTCCACAGCTCAGACTTCAACAAGAGTTACTGATTCTCTAGGGTAATACAGGGACCAGCTGAAAATAAGACAGAGCCATTTAACCCTACCACACCAAGAAGGTCCCAGTTCTCACACAGTAGCACTGTATGGGTCCTTGGCAAAACTCTAGGGGAAAAGATAGAGACATCAGTCCCAGCTTTCAGCCAAAAGGACTGGTTAATCACTACTCCTAGAATCCCCAACCTAACTTATCCTTATCTACTCATCCAGCCTAAGGGTGTAAAATAATCATGGGGGGGAATCAGCAGAAAAGCTCTGGCAACATGAACAACCAGACTAGATCAACCTCCACCCAAAGGAACAATTTGGCAGACACAAATGACAATCCTATGCATAAACACATGGCTGAGATGTCAGAAATCGAATTCAGAATTTGGATCGCAAACAAGATCAATAAAATGGAGGAAAGTTGGAATTAGAAATTCACAGAGCACTTCAAAAGTTATTTCAAGAAGTCAAGGAATTCAAAGACCAAATGACCAAAGATTTTGACACATTAAGACAAGAAGTTGCAGCCCTCAAAGATCTGAGAAACACAGTAGAATCCCTCAGTAACAGAATGGATCAAGCAGAAGAAAGGATTTCTGACATAGAAAACAAAGTTTTTGAATACTCCCAAACCAACAAAGAGGAAGAGAAATGGAAGGCAAAGCAGATCATTCTCTCAGACAGCTCTGGAATAACTCAAAGAAAACCAATATTCGCCTTTTAGGGATACCTGAAAATGATGAACTGGCATCACAAGGCACAGAGTCTCTTCTTTATGAGATTATGAAAGAGAACTTTACAGACATGCCAAGAGATTCTGAAATTCAGATAGCAGATAGTTTCAGAACCCCAGCATGACTCAACCTGAATAAGACATCCCCAGGCACATCATAATAATTTCACTACAGTTAATATGAAGGAGAAAATTTTGAAAACAGCTAGACACAGAAATCCATAACCTACAAGGGAAAGAATATTAGAATAACTGTAGATCTCCCTGATCAAACTTTTCAAGCTAGAAGATAATGGTCATCGATTTTTAATCTCTTAAACCAAAATAACTTTCAACCCAAGATCCTGTATCCAGCTAAGCTGAGTTTCATTTATGATGGAGAAATTAAATACCTTAATGACATCCATATGTTGAAGAAATTTGCTATAACTAAACGAGCTCTCCAGGATATTCTTAGACCAATCCTCCATAATAACCAGCATAATCCTACAACACAAAAATAAACTCACCCAGAAATTGTTATCAAATTCCAACTTCCACAGTGACAAAAGGATTAAAAATCTCCACTAGACTTTCTAAAGATTTATCAATATTTTTAATTAATGTGAATGATTTAAAGAGGCATAGGTTGGCTGACTAGATACAAAAACTCAGGTCAGATATTTGCTGAATACAAGAATCTCATCGTACCTTAAAAGATAAATATAGACTCAAGGTGAAGGGATGGTTATCCTTATTCCTAGGCAAATGGAAAACAGAAAAAAGCAGGTGTTGCAATCTTATTTGAAGAAACAATAGGCTTTAAAGCAACCAAAGTAAGGAAGGATAAAGATGGACATTTCATATTTGTTAAAGGTAATACTAAATATGATGAGATTTCAATTATTAATATTTACGCATCCAAGCAGACTATGCCTCAATTTATAAGAAATACTCTACTAGGCATGAGTAATGTGATTTCCTCCAGCTCCACAGTAGTTGGAGATTTTAATACTCCTTTATCAGTGTTGGATAGATCTTCCAATAAAAAGCTAAGTAAAGAAATTTTAGATTTAAACTTAACCATTCAACAACTGGATTTAACAGACATCTACAGAACATTTCATCCTAATAAAATTGAATACACATTCTTCTCATCAGCCCATGGAATGTACTCCAAAATTGATCACATCTTAGGTCACAAGTCTAACCTCAGCCAATTTAAAAGAATCGAAATTATTCCTTGCATCTTCTCAGAATACCATGGAATAAAAGTTGAACTGAACAATAACAGAAATCTGAATACTCAAACAAAAACATGGAAGCTAAGTAATCTTATGCTGAATGATAGATGGGTCATAGACAACATTAAGAAGAAAATCACCCACTTTTTGGAGCAAAATGACAATGAAGACATGAATTATCAGAACCTCTGGGATACTGCAAAGGCAGTGCTAAAAGGGAAATTCATAGCACTACAAGCCTTCCTCAAGAGAACGAAAAGAGAGAAAGATAACAACTTAATGGGACACCTCAAGGAACTGGAAAAGGAAGAACACTCCAACGCCAAGCCCAGCAGAAGAAAAGTAATAACCAAAAATTGGGGCAGAATTAAATGAAATTGAAAACATAAGAATTATACAACAGATCAATAAATCAAAAAGTTGGTTCTTTGAAAAGGTCAATAAAATAGATAAAACTTTGGCTAACCTAATCAGGAAAAAAAAGAGTAAAATCTCTAATTTCATCAATCAGAAATGGTAAAGATGAAATAACAACAGACCCCTTAGAAATTCAAAAAATCCTTAATGAATATTACAAGAAACTTTACTCTCAGAAATATGAACATAAAGGAAATTGACCAATACCTGGAAGCATGCCACCTTCCTAGACTTAGAGAGAAGGAAGTGGAAATGTTGAACAGGCTGATATCAAGTTCTGAAATAACATCAACTATACAAAGT
>CAUYON010030331.1:0-60164 GCA_963573935.1 Arctocebus calabarensis
AATATCACCTTTCTTGTAGATTCGCATATATGTGGCCAAAGGAACAACTCCATGTTTTCTAAAAGGCCTAGAGAACATGTAACGGGTGCCTCTCCTCTTTCCCTTTGTGTTTGTCATTTTGGTGAATTACTGGAAGATGGCCATCTCCGGCCGAAAAGAAGGAGGCGGGGCTCTTTTATGAGTATTTTTAATTAAACATTAGGCCAGGCATGGTGGCTCATGCCTGTAATCCTAGCTCTCTGGGTGCTGATTACCTGAGCTCAGGAGTTTGAGGCCAAACTGAGCCAGAGCCAGACCCCACTTCTAAAAATAGCCAAGTGTTGTGGTGGGTGCCTATGGTCCCAGCTGCTTGAGAGGCCGAGGCAATAGAATCACTTAGGCCCAAGAGTTTGAGGTTGCTGTGAGCTGTGATGCAACAGCACTTTACCGAGGGCAACAAACTGAGACTGTCTACTGAGTAAAGCAATATTTTTCATATGATAAATGTATGATTTTAAAAGCTTGGTGTTTACAACAGATCCATGCATAGTGCAAGACAGATCAGTGAACTTTAATGGAATAGTATGAACAGTTAATGACAGATTTGGTTTCTCCATTACAATTAAACTGTTAAAATACTCTTTCCTGACTATTTTTGAGAGACTTCATTTTTTTCATTCATGTCAACAAAATAACTTTGCAATAAATACAATTTAAAATATTTGTAAAAATCTTAAAACAATACCTGTAGTATGAGCTACTTACATGGTTGAGGCAGGAATTTCATTCACTTGAACTCAGGAGTTTATGTCAGCAGTGAGCTATGATCACACCACTATCCCCCAGTCTGGCTGATGCAGGAGACCTCATCTCTAAAAATGTTTTTCAAATAAAGAAAAAAAGAAAAGTAAACAGTGGGCTCTTTAAATTTCTTCTTATTCTGAAAAATTATAGTTATTTGTCCATCGAACTATTTACGTTAACAGATTTTTATTATTGGCAATGAATAAATACATATTTAAAAATTTTTTAAATTCCTTTTGACAAATATATCCTGCATAAACAAAAGCTCTTTAGATTTCACTATGATTTGCAAGAGTAGAAACCAGAAAGTGGGCTCGGCGCCTGTGGCTCAGCTGGCTAAGGCATCAGCCACGTACGCCTGACCTGGCAGGTTCGAATCCAGCCCGGGCCCGCCAAACAATGACGGCTGCAACCAAAAAATGGCCGGGCGTTGTGGCGGATGCCTGTAGTCCCAGCTACTTGGGAGGTGGAAGCAGGAGACTCACTTGAGCCCAGGAATTGGAAGTTGCTGTGAGCTGTGATGCTACGGCACGCTCTATCCAGGGTGACAGCTTGAGGCTCTGTCTCAAAAAAAAAAAGAAAGAAAGAAACCAGAAAGTGAAAAATCCAAGAAGTGTTGGTTCCACTAGACCAAATTATTCTTGGCAGTGCCCATGCTCAGTGTGTAGGGCGCTGGCCACATACCAAGGCTGGTGGGTTCAAACCTGGCCCCGGGCCAACTAAAACAACAGTGGCAACAACAACAAAAAAAAACAGCTGGGTGTTGTGGTGGGCAACACAGCTATATGGGAGGCTGAGCCAAGAGAATTACGTAAGCCTAAGAGTTTGAGGTTGCTGTGACCTTTGATGACAATGGCACTCTACCCAGGGCAACAGCTTGAGACTGTCTCAAAAAAAAAAAAATATTCTGCTTTTAGAAGATGGAGAAAGAATAGTCATAGGACTTTATTTATTTATTTATTTTGGCTTGTATCGGGGAGAAAGAGAACTGATAAGGAGGTTATCAAGAAAATTAAGACAGGGCGGCGTCTGTGGCTCATCTGGTAGGGCGCCGGCCCCATATACCAAAGGTGGCAGGTTCAAACCCAGCCTGGGCAAAACTGCAAAACAGAAAAATAGCCTATGTGCGAGCGTTGTGCAGGCGCCTGTAGTCCCAGCTACTCCGGAGGCTGAGGCAAGAGAATCGCCTAAGCCCAGGAGTTGGAGGTTGCTGTGAGCTCCACGGCACTCTACCGAGGGCGATAAAGTGAAACTCTGTCTATATAAAAAAAAAAAAAAAAAGAAAAAAAGAAAGAAAATTAAGATAAAGCCAGGTATGGTGGCTCATACTTACAATCCTAGCATTCTAGGAGGCCAAGGTAGGAGGATCCCTTGAACTCAGGAGTTTGAGGTTTCTCTGAGTGAGACTGACACCACAGCCTTCTAGCCTGGGCAACAGAGTGAGTCGATATCTCAAAAAAAAAAAAAAAAAATTAAGATAATATATTAAATTGCTAAAATGAATGAAATGAAGTCCTAGAATTCAGCAATATTTAAAATTTATTTTGGGTGGCACCTGTGGCTCAGTGAGTAGAGCGCCAGCCCCTTATACTGAGGGTGGCAGCTTCAAACCCGGCCCCTGCCAAACTGCAACAACAACAACAACAAAAAAAACAAATAATAAATAAAATCTGTTTTGTTTTGATTTCCCTCTTTTACCAAATGTCACTTTTTTTCATCTTTTGGTTTGTTTTCATTTTTTATGTAGCTTTCTTTGTCCTGTCTTCCTATTTTTCCTTTTCTATACCTCTCCTTACTGCCACTAGACAAACCCTACCTCCTACTTTCTGTCCTTCTACCCAAAAGAGTCCTATTTATTTTTTCTCTTGTGTTTTTCTTCATCTCATGTTCCATTTTTGTATTCTGTGAAAAATTGAAGTGCTTGCCACTGTTAAACCCCTCATTTCTGACATTTGGCCCTTATTCTCTAGGTGTTTTTCTTTCAAAGTTTCTTTTCATGTTATATACTTTTTTTGGAGGCCTTATTTGAATGCTTTTCTGTACATAAAATGTACGTGTATTTCTCATGTATTTTATATGCTATTTTAATCAAGTAAGATTTTTCTCCTAAAACTTTAATCAAGTAAGATTTTTCTCCTAAAACAGACTGATAGCAACCCAGCTGTGCTTCAGCAGGTAGCTAAGCATAGATAGGAATCTTGGAGATCAAACATAATCTGCCACTGGGTCAGTTGAATTTATGTGACTTTGTACCACTCTTAATTTCCCATTATAACATTATTTGATTCATCCACAAAGTGCACAGAAATAGTTAAATATGGGTTTCAAACTGTATAAGTGTTCTTCAGCTTTTGTTTTTAGTAGCATTTTTCCAAATGAAATCTTACTCTTAATCTGAGCTCAAGTATACAATACAGATAAAAGGTGAGCTTTTCCAATTGAAGTAGGAGTCATATCCTAAGTATACAACCTGAAACACAGAAAATAAATACAACTCTAGCTCTTAAAAGCCTGCTCCAGGGTGGAACCTATGGCTCAGTGGGTAGGGCGCCAGCCCCATATAACGAGTGTGGCCATTTGAACTCAGCCCTGGCCAAACTGCAACAAAAAATAGCCGGGCGTTGTGGCAGGTGCCTGTAGTCCCAGCTACTCAGGAGGCTGAGGCAAAAGAATCGCCTAAACCCAAGAGTTGGAGGTTGCTCTGAGCTTTGATGCCACGGCACTGAACCAAGGGTGATAAAGTAATACTGTCTCTTGGCGGGGGGGGGGGAGCCTGCGCTAGAGAATTATTGAGAAAGGGCAAAAATTATATGGGGAAAAAATGTATTTGGAAATTGTCACACAGGTATGTTTTTAATAGAATTTTAAGTGCTTAAAAGAAGTTTAGTCATTACAAGATGAACTTGAATATATGCTTTGCTAAGGCTTTGCTGCTCAGTTTTTGGGATAAAACTTAGAGTTACATATTTGAGTCTAGCATGTTTGAAGCATGCTTGTTTCTGGCAGAAGATAAGGCATATGTTGTATTCCTAAAATATGAATCTTACCTGAAATTTTTTCTAGTATCTGCAACAATTATGGTTTCAGCTATATAAATTATGAGTCACTTTGTGCAAATAATTTTTTTTTCTTTTTTTTTTGTAGAGACAGAGTCTCACTTTTTTTTTTTTTTTTTTTTTGAGACAGACCCTCAAGCTGTCACCCTGGATAGAGTGCCATGGCATCACAACTCATAGCAACCTCCAATTCCTGGGCTCAAACGAGTCTCTTGTCTCTGCCTCCCAAGTAGCTGGGACTACAGGCGCCCGCCACAACGCCCGGCCATCATTGTTGTCTGGTAGGCCCAGACTGGATTCGAACCCGGCAGCTCAGGTGTACGTGGTTGGTGCCTTAGCCCACTGAGCTACAGGCGCTGAGCCACCTTTGTTTAATTCTTAATAAACTGTTCACGTGTTTAAAAAAAAATAACATTCAATGCTATGGAGATACTTGAAAAAAAATCACCTTCGAATAACTTTAAAAAGTTTTATCTGAAAAGGTCTTCATATGCCTTCATCTTTAAACAGCATTATTGAAGTAGAATTTATATACCATGCAATCCAGCCATTTAAGTGTAAAATTCAATGACTTTAAATGGATAAGTATTTCACTCCTTTTCATGGCTGAATAATATATCACATTTTATTTATCCATTTATCGACTGATGGATATTTGGCTTATATCACTTTTTAACTATCATCAATAACCCTGCTATGAACGTTCACATAATAGTTTCTGTGCAGACATATATTTTCATTTGTCTGGAGTATGCCTAGGAGTGGAAATGCTGGGTCATATGGTAACTTCACCTTTCACATTTTAAGGAACTGCTACATTGTTTTCCAAAGTGGCTACTCCAGTTAATATTCTCACTGGTGGCCTATAAGGGTTCGTATTTCTCCACACCTGTGCCAACACATGTTATTGTCTGTCTTTTTTATGTTAGCCATCTTAGTTGGGAAGTGTTATCTCACTATTGCTCAAATATCTTTGAAAGAAAATGTTAACAGGAGGCTCTCTGCATTGTTTTCCCAGGGCGAGTATTGTGAATACCAATCAATTTATGGTTGTGGTATCCCGTGGTTTCCAGCAGACAGAATGAAAGAGAATGGAAGCCACACGGTCCACATATACAAGAAGACAGCTCATAGGCTTGGGATAGTTGGGGTCTTATCTTAAATCTATAATACTCTGAATTTCTACACACTGAAAAACAAAAAAAGACAAAATCATTCCCAAAGGCATTTAAAGTTATAATTTTGTTGTTGTTGTTTGGCTTTTTCTTTGCCAAAGAAGAGTAAACTCATTCTTGGGATGTGTAATTTTAAAAATGATTAATTTTTTTTCTGAACCGCCATTTGTAACTACTGTTCTATTTGAGTAGCTGCTATGCTTATGTTTCCACTTTCTGGGGGCCTCGGCCCCAGCAACAAGAAAGATAATCTTCCTTTGTGGACATTCCCATAGTTAACTCCACACACATCTGGATGGCAGTTCAATAGTCTACTGTTATTTAAACAATTTGTAACCACACACACTATGTGTCAACCAACGAGCCAGGGTGTATGGCTTTTCAGTATTCCGTGGCATGCAGCACGCACAATTTACAAATAAAATAAAAGTCCACGGCAGAGACAATGGCACATTCTTCATCGAATGACTGAGTGAAAAGAGTGTCTCTGTTGAAACACAAGACATCGCTTGTTATTTTGATGGTAAATGATGGTAAAGAGGTTCGGAAAACCATATTTCATCTGTTAAGTCTTTAACATGGGAAAATCCCGTATCTGTAGCATTGAAGGATCTGTGGCCATATGTTTCTTTAAGCTAGGCTTGACGCAGAAGGGGGCATCAGTAGGTAACAGACACAGCTGACAAAATTCAACAGCCTTCTCCCTCTAATTCATGATAGACTGGAAAACGCAGAGGACGACATCCTCGCCCGGCTGATTGTTTTTCTCATTACTTTCAGCTAGGAAGATGTGGGGAGGAAGGAGTTGGGTTCAACCCCCCCAAGTGGCTGATTAATAATTTTGGAAACAAAGGGCTTGATAAGGCTGGAGGAAGCGAAGCTGAGCTTGCCTTGAGAAAAAAGCACTGGGGACAGGCTCTCCACACACACAAGTGTGACAAGGTGGCAGAAACAGCACGCTGACCAAGCCCTCGGGGGACAGGGAGGTGTTGGGAAACGTGACCAGGGTGCAGCTGCTCAGCATTCCACCTGCCTTGTCTGACTGGCAGCATGATGGCCTCTGACCCTGAGGGCTGCATGCATCACGGGGAATCTGGAGCCCGTCTGGAGTAAATTCAGGCGGGGAATGTGTTAGGGCCTCACTGTGGGCTCATTCGGTTAGATCATTGCTGAATTCCCTGAGATTCAGGGACCAGATGATAAAGCATTTCTTACTCACAAGGGCTCCCCCCACCAGGTTTTCCTACTGGCTCTTTGCCCACAACATCATAACTTGACTCTTGGGTTCTGCTGAAAGCTTCTTAATAGAGGACAGCCCTTATCCAAGGTAAACACAGTTCTGTCATATTGTAAACTCAACAACCTTGTAAGAAAATAACCATTAAGTTCCAGGTGGCTCACAAGAGGAAGAAACTGTCTTTGCTTCATCAGACTGTATTGAGGGGAAAAGATTAATTGCACATTGAACTTCAATATCTTGATTTGTCTCCACCTGTGAAACATCCTAACTATTTCAATGTCCAGTCATTTCTTTTCCAATGCACCAGGCATTCGTGGAGGACCTATTATGGGTCAAGAGCTATGCTGAATGCTGGAGATACAAAGCAAAGGGAAATGCAATCCCTACCCTCATCACCTCAGAGGACAAGCCAAGTTGGTACAAAGTAATCTACAACATAAACTGATGAATGTGGTATAGAGAAGAGTGAGGAGGACCAGAGAGAAGAATGGTTACTCTTCCTGGGGGACTGGAAGAGCTTCACAGACGGTAACACCTAAGCTGGGTCCTCCCTGCAAGATGCGAGGGCTCTACACAGATGAGGAGCATGCGGGGAGCGAGAGCATCAGGGAACTGGTCAGTGACTACTGCACATTATGTGTGGCCGCATCTCCAGAAGATGATGACTCAGACTGCCTAGAAACCAGGTGAGGACGCTAAACACCCTTCCCACACTGGGTTTCCATTTGCCCAGTAGTTGACAAGGATAAGAGTTAGATGGCGGTGCAGTGAATGGTACAAACTCCATTAACTCAACAAAACACTAGTTTTTTTTTGATACAGAGTCTCACTCAGTTGCCCTGGGAGTGAGTGCTCTGGTGTCATAGCTCACAGCACCTCAAATTCCTGGGCTCAAGTGAATCTCCTGCCTCAGCCTCCTGAGCAGCCAGGAGTACAGGCACCTGCCACAATACCTGGCTATTTTGGGTCTGGCTCTTGCTTAGGATCTCAAACTCCTGAGCTCAAGCAATCTGCCCAGCTCGACCTCCCAGAGTCTAGGATTACAGGTGTGAGCCACGGGGCCCAGCCCTAAAACACGAGTTTTAACGTCTGGACAGGTGGGGCCTTTCAGAGGCCCTACACACATCTCCAGCCTTGCTGGCTCGCTCTCACACTTGCTGGAAGGGACACATTCTGTAGCTCAGCTGTCAAACTACTGATAAGCAAAGAAAGCAGATAGAACTGCAAGAAAAATGACTCAGCAACAGAAAATCATCAATTTATAATTTTCTTTTTGATCTCCAGAAGTTATGTCCTGAAAGGAAAGGTGGCCACAGACAGCTTTAATTTGCCAGATCACTGTCGGTCCCAGTGACCTTGACAGTCCTTGTCATATGGATAGAGTGCGCTTGTTGTATTTTTGAGGTACCTCTGTGTTTCACACATAGGGGCTTTGCCTTAAGATCACAGAGCTGAATTAAGACCTTACATGCTGGCCCTGCCATCCCCTGCGAGTTCAGGCTTCAAGCACACCCCTGTCTAAGGTGTCCTAGGGAACAAGGGATGGGGAAGAGACTTTTAAAATTCAGCTGTATTATTTTGCTAGAACATTTTCATTCACTTCATTTTGATCTTTCTTTCTTTTTTTTTTTTTTAGTTATGTCCTACGGGACAAAATGAATAATCTATATCTCACTGAAATTTGTCATTTAAAAAACAATTGTCAATGATTTCTCAGGTTTCTCACTTGTTCGTTACAGAATCATTGAGTTTTGGGATGGGAAGGGACCAGGTAATTCATCTAGAGCCATTGCACATTTGATGCCTGTGTCCCCTTTGACAGCAACCTGGCCAAGTATGCGGGTACTAGATGTAAAAATACTTCCACCATCAATATCTATTTCTATTCCTTTTCATTCAGGGAAGTTCTTTCAGTGAGAAAACTCCTCATTTTAAGGCACAATATGTGTTCAAGTACTTTCCACCTGTTGGTCCTGGGTCAAGCTTTTGGGGCCAGAGACAGGTGTTAATTGTTCTTTCACAGAACAACCCTCATGCAAGTGGAAGAGAAATCATTCTGTAGTACTTTACACCATCTCTTGTCTCTGAATGTACCCCAGTTTGTATAGATGTTTCCAATTTTGGAATGTAGAACAGGCTTTGGTTTCTTATCAAAGGAGCTGTTTTTAGAGCCATGCCCTTCCTAGCATTCAATTTCTGTCTTAACTCTGCTGCTTGTCCCAGCCAATAAAACGTCATTCCTCCCTTTAGTTTAGTAGTCTAGTCATCCATCCCTCCATCCATTCACCCACCCTCTCTTCATCCAACTTCCCATGTGTTGGACAGTATTCTAGGGACTGGGCTGAGAGTGGTGAGCAAGACAGATAAGTGCCTGGCCTGGCCTACATTCTAGCAGCGACATCTCATCATAACTAAATAAAGGAGGGGAGAGAATAAATACAAGACACAAGTAAGGTGGGCAGATAAAGTCTCCTTGACATTAAACTGAAACCTGAAGGAAAAGAAGGAGGCAGCCAGCTAAAGGTCTGGGGGAAGAACATCCCAGGAAAATAAATACGTATACTTTTTTCCAGTTTAAAAAATATATGTTACATGCATGTTAAATTTCACAACTCAGAAAAGAGTCATTTGTAAATTCTACTTTACCTGCCTGTAGCAATGCCAAATCAAATTCGTTGATCCCCGCATCTCTGCGGTCCAGGAACATGTTGCTTTTCTCCAGAATTTCAATTAAAGAAGGTCTTGTGGCACTTGGGAGTGCCATAGGGGACTCAAGACCAGACTGACACAGTATTAATTTCAACTAAGTCGCAGGTTCCTGAATAGTCAGGGAAGAACAGGATATTTAAACGAAAAGCCAATTCACATGATGCAAGAGCAGGCTTTGTGTGTTCTAACCAATTAAACCTCCTCGAGTTTTTAACAGCTTTGTTTATGAAGCCCATATTGAAAATTAAATGTTTATTACAATTTTTTGAAGGTGAGGTATAGAACTTGGCAAAGTATCGATTAGTAACTTGTGGATGGCTGGTGTAAGGAAACCAGTTTTGAACCCAGCTGTAAACAATGCATGAGCGGAGTGTTTCAGCTATTTGCAGGCTTAGGGCTTGCCAATCTGTAATTAGTTGCAGATTTTCAATTACTTCTCAGCAAACAAAATAGTTTTATTTGTGTTGTTTACTTGGAATTTAATTTAAAAAGAATCCAATTGATTGTTTTTAAAGAAAGATGAATTTGGAGGGTTGGGATAAAATAAATAGATAAATGTTTGAGTAGCCCTACATCTGTATTTTTGTTTTGAGTAAAACAAGTGTATAGAACTTGGCCTAAATTCAATCAATTCTATCACACAATCTCAAAATGCCTCCCGTGCAATTTGTCAAAAGAAAAAAAAAGGATTTTTGGCAACTGCATATAAAACTCTTGAGATTTGTAATGAGGAGCATAATCAGAGGGAGAAAAAAAGCAAACTTGCATTTTCTGCAAATTGAGACTGGTAAACCACTGTGGGTAACTTTAAATTCAATAGTAGGTAAACCAAATTATTATTTTCAAAGTTAGTCCTTGTTGCTTTGTTTCCGCCTGGTTCTTTAGGTTCTTATAGACTCATAGTTTTTTCTTTGCATAAGAAAATTCAAATCATTCAACCAAATATTAAGGCTTTACAGAATTATTGGCAGGAGAGATACTAGAATAAGTCAAGATTTCTGCCCTCTTGAAGCTCAGAGTTTCGTGGGGAAAGGACAGAATTTTGTGAAGAACCCTTATCACATATTGCCTCTGATAAGCGTTCTGATAAATAAAATGTGGGAATTAAAGAAGAAGGAGGAATTCATTCTGACTTTGCGAGAAGGTAAAAATGCAATAGATTGCAAAGGAGAAATGGATTCCTGCAGCTGGGGGGAGAGGAAGAACATTTTAGGGAAGGGAGCAGGACACGTAAAGGGGTGCAAGAGTGAGTGTGTGCCAGGGGACAGAGTCCTGTGAGCAGTCTACTGTGGCTGGAGCAGACACAGTGTCTGGCGAGGCGCGGAGGAACTGATGGTAAATGGTGGATGGCCTTGGCCTGCATGGGGAGGAGTTGAGGTGATGAGGAGCCCAGCAGAGCCCTGAGCAGGGCAGTGACATGGTCAGTGGGTCTGTCCTTCAGGAAGGCCAGCTGCAGAATGAATGGTGTCTGAAAGGAGCAGGTGCAGCAAGAATGTAAATGAGAGCTTCGAGGAAGGTATTTCAGGAGCGACAATCACAGAACTTAGAAATAATTAGATAGCAGGAATGAGAGGAGAGGAGAGGAGGGGTCTAAGCTGGCTTTCCATAGACAGTGAGGATAATAAAGATGGTGAACATAAGAAGAGGAATAACCTTGACAGAATAAATAGTAAACACACACACACCAGAACATTCCATAGTAAGACATCAAGGCAAACCGCCATATATATATCCATATGCACTAAACGAAAGAAGCCAGTCACAAAGGTCACATATTATATTAACTACGTATATGAAAAGTCCAGGATGGGTGATCCACGCTGACAGAACATAGGGGGATGGACAGCAACTGCTGGACGGGTCTGGGGAGCTTTTAGGGTGATGACACTATTTTGTAACTTGAGTTAATGGTTATATAACATTGTCAATATTCTGAATGGCCTTGAGAGGTAGTCTTTAAAATGGTTAACGTGATGTTATATCATAAGAAAGAGCAACACCAAGCCAAAATCAAAAGTAAAAAGAATAAAACCCCAAGCACGTGGTAGCCCAAAGGACCTTGTATTCCACCACTGAACATACCAAGAATCTCCTCTTATCCTCAAATGATAACAACGCAGAAGGAAACATCATGGAAGGCGTGTCAGTGCCCCTTGACTGAGTGGCCCCCAGGGGATGGACACTGGAAGGCGTGTCAGTGCCCCTTCACTGGGTGGCCCCCAGGGGATGGACACTGGAAGGCGTGTCAGTGCCCCTTCACTGGGCGGCCCCCAGGGGATGGACACACTCCTTCCCACCTGCTGTTATGTTTGTTTTCCTTGTCAGGCCTGTCCTGACAGCCTTGGGAGTATTTTAATTGCCAAGAACCTTATTCCTTGCAGGTATACCGTCTACTTGGGGTCCATGCACCTTTACGATGTCAAACTCCAGCTGACCTAGTAATGGGAGTAGTCCATCTGTCATGTGGAGACACACTGGGGTGGGGAGGGGAGAAGCAGCCAAGTGCACAGGGAGGGGGGTCTGCTGGTCAGGAAACAGTAAGGGAACTTTCTGCTGTTCATACTGGTCATCAGCAGGCCAGGAGGAATAAAAGGCTCCCTGATGCTCAGTGCATCATCAGGAAGATTAATTAACATTTGTAAAGGCCACACACAATGTGAACGGCCCAGTAATGGATCTCCAAAAGCTGGAGTCCCCGTTTTCCAGAAGGTCATGAAACAAGGAGTGGAAAATATTCCCTAGAAAACAGAGCTGGATGACCTCGGCCATGAAGAACATTGCAAAGAAACGACTGGGCTTGTCTGGGATTCTCTTCATTCTCAACTTGAATCTGATCTGACAGATGTGGTGAGTAATTAAACCCTTGTCCATTCATAGTCTGAATGCTTGCACTGCACAGAGAATGGGGCAGGGATAATGAGAGGCACAGCCCCTCTGGGACTATTCAGGAGTGCTCAAATTTGCATGGTCACATGAACCCAAAGGAAGTGGATTATGCTGGCCTGGCCAGGAAGTGGGGACTGCCAGAGCAGTCTGTTTTGCATAAACCCTCGTGCTGGAGCTTACCGGCTCCCATAGGAGGCCAGATGTAGCTGCCTTTCCTCCAGTCCAGCACATCTCTGTAGCTACATGTCATCAAAGTAATTTAACTTGTGATGTCATCTGCATCTGCTCAAAACTTTCATCAATATGTACTGCGAAGTTTCCAAAAAAGGTCATATTTTACAAGTACTATACCGTCTCCTAGTGAATGGATTCTTTTAATTACCTTAGGGGGGAAAAAAAAGGTGATTCTGTAAAGAGTAATGCATTTTATTATGATTACCTCTGTCAAATAATTTTGAATTGTGTGACAAGGTGCTTAAGTAAAGAATTGTTTGTGACTTTAAAAATAGTTAATGCCTCTCAAAGAAGGATTACTTTCCTTTTAAGTTTCAAATGAAGGCTACCAATTAATTAATCCATTTACATAAAAATGTCTTGGATCAGCTACCTACAAAGGTAAAGGATGAAATCTATCCTCTAATTGGAAAAAGAAAAACTGCTATAAAGTATGTGGAATAAACTTACAGAAGTAATCCACCAAAAGTAAACAGAAGTCCTTAATTAAAATCTAAAATGTCAAAAATTTAATTTTATTCTATGCAATATTAAACATACTGGTGATGTCATAGGCTTTAACTGAAAAATTTTCCTTAAAGAGGCCTTCCTATCACTCGATTTTATGCAATTTTCTTACTAGAAGTCAGGCAACATTACGCAATGGTTTTGAGAGATTTTCCCTTTTACGTGTAGCTAATTTCACGTTAGCTCTCAGATTAATGGACATTAGTCAACCAAACCTGGCTACAGCATTCTAGCGTTTGCTCCCTTCAGTTCTGAACCAGCCCCACTCTTGCTGCAAACAGTCATTACAGACCCAGAAGGGAACAAAGAAGGCAGATATTTACTAGTGAAAAACTGAAGTTCCTTAATCACTTTAATATATATAATCACATGGAAATTATACATTACCCAGACTAATTATATATAATTTCTTGGCATTAAGTATAAATTATTCAGACTATGTCAAGAGAAAAAAAAATAGAAAAAGATTCTTCTTTATAGCTGAATTTTCATTGTAAAATGTATCTCACAACAAATCCCATCTTTTGAGGATCTCAGGTCTTTGATAAGTTTGGTTTTCCAAGCTGAGAAAAATGGGTTGAAATGGGTCTTTTAATGAGCACTTACTGGGTTTACTGACATACAGTGTTTAAGATGAAAAGCCGTCAGGGAAAAAGAGAAAGGAGGTGAGGAGATGAAGAAAAGAGGAAAAAGGGAATAAAGAATGAGGAGGAAAGGGAAATGGAGGCTTAAGACAAAAACCAACTCTGATGGTACGCGATGTAATAAATAAGAAAAAGAAACATTTGGTCTCAGCGACTGATAAGAGATGAACCACCAGTGTCAAGAGCCACCTGTCAAAGGGACTCCATGTGTCTGTGAACTGGCAGGAAGTGACACTTAGGCACGCTGTCTCCATACCCTCCCTCCCTTTAAATGAATTTAAGGTAGCTCTCAGTTACTCTTCTGGACTGACAGGCTCCAGACACAAGGTGACTACCAATTGGCTGGTACCTGTCTACAAAAGTGTGCTGAAAGCGAGAATCATCAGTAAACCCCAGAAAACACCTTCTTACAAGTACAAATGGGAAACCCAAGTTCTAGCAAAGTCCTTAAGGGTGCAGAAAGAGGAGGGTTGCAGGACAGAGGGAAGCTCCGGTTTGCTGCGGCTCTAATCTTTCTCCTTTAAAAAGCTCATTTCCACCTTTAAAGTAACCCAGGATTGTTCACGTGTTCTTCTAAGCAGCTCAACATGACTTGCACAAAATGCCAGCATCACTTTCATGCTGTTTTGCTGAGAAGTATGCCCTCTTTTATGGCCAGTGTGACTCAGGTCCAGAGAACTTAAATAACTCATTCCAAGTGATGCTTCTGGGGAGCGGATTTGAGGTTAGCATGACCAGTCTTTGGCTTTGGAACTTTCTAGGGAGCATCAGGTTTGCTACCCATACAGAGGGCTGGGGGAACACTCCACAATCACAAGACGACGTGACCCTCAGCAGTCCCACTGCGGCCCTGAAGAGGCACAGGTCCCTTTTCCCATGTTTTTGCAGAGGTTACCCAAGGGTGGCCAGCCTAATTTAAGACAGTGTCAGAGCACTGACCTGACAGTATTGTAATCGCCTCACATCTCATCAATGGCACAGACCACACCACGGAAGGTGCTGATACTCTACTGCTTGGGCCTTGAGAGAGTCCTTGGAAGTGTTCAATTGTTTTCCTTGTTACTTCTGTTGTCTATTTTAAGCGTGCTCAATTTCATGGAGAGAAAGTCTTCCTAAGATTCTGCCCAGAGCTATAACTTCTTAACCTCATGGAGTATTAGTTTAACTGTAAAAATTGAGACAATTTCTATCTCTTGGGATGGTTGATAATTAAAGGTAGGCACATTGCTTGGCCCTAAAAAAGGCCCACTA
Organism: Arctocebus calabarensis; assembly: GCA_963573935.1. Taxonomy (NCBI): domain Eukaryota; kingdom Metazoa; phylum Chordata; class Mammalia; order Primates; family Lorisidae; genus Arctocebus; species Arctocebus calabarensis. The sequence goes on from CAUYON010030331.1 coordinate 14,486, forward strand.
TCAGTGGTCATTATCATAATTATTATCACAGAAAAAGAAGTTTAAGAAGTTGTTTCAGTCTATGAAATAGCTTTATTTTCCTATTTTTCAGAGATGTCCACTGTTCAGGCCTGTTCATTCTTTTTGGTTTTTGCTGCTATCGACACATTATTTAAACAGTGTCAGGAAAGTCAATTCAAGAGAAACATACACTTCTTGCTGCTGACCTCTTTAAGTGACACCTTTTTTCATTAATTATTACCTTTCAGCGATTACGCTGTGGTCAATTTCCACTCCCTCTGATGGGCGGTGTGAGTTCTACAGGAAACCTTTCTCGTCAAGGAGCAAAGCTGCCTCTCCCTTAGGAAAAAACCAAAACCAACCAAACTAAAAAGCCTACAGGGCATCGCCATGGTCAAGGCTGAGAAGTTAGACCTGGTTCTGAGAGCAGCCCGGCCACTTATGAGAGATGTGATCTGAGGCAGTTGTTTCCCTCCTTATGAAACTGAATAATAAAAACATTGATCTCTTAGGGCTATTGTGAAGACTTTAAAAAATCACTAACACGAAGTGCTTTGCCCCATGCCTGGTAACATAACAGTTAGCATAACCACGTTACTATCAATAAACATAAAACTCCTGTGCAGGAGTCAGGGTATTGGCGCCGTGAACATCTGCTGTTAGATATTGTTGGAGAACAACGGGGGTAACTGGAGCCCTGAAGGATGATTCTCTTTCTTTTTTTCCATTTCAGGAAATTCGCTTATATTTGAAAATAGTCATTAAGCTGAACCCTTTGTGCTGTGAGTGTTTAAAAATGTGGTGGTGACACTTGAGGTTATCAGGCTTTTTATTTGAACAGACAAAGGTCGCATCGGACTTCAGCTATTGTGCATTTTCGGGGCCCACATCCTGTCGACAAGCTCCTTTATCCCCGTTGTAATGGTAAGTAGGACAACATTTTTCCTTTTTTTTTTAATGAGATAGGGCAACGGGCTGTGCTGTTCAAAAAGGATATTAGCAAAGCTATTTCCACAAAATTTCTACCTCAGTTCTTGGTAAACATGAACCAGTTGTCCCTCTTGCAACACACCCCACACTACCATTGATTTTGCCAGTTGAGTGAGATACTCATTTTTCTTCTCTTTTAGCAGATCATGTTTCTGATTATACTCAATTAAAAAAAATAAAAATAAAAAAAGAAGGAAACCTGTCTCTTTATGCAGGGATTGGGTCCACAGAGCCTGAGAAGTTGTCCTGAGGTGAAGTCCCTTTCTCTGATGTGACTCCGAGTTCGCACTGTGCCCCCAGGAGCCGGGGGCACCTCAGGTGTCACAGATGTGCTGCACTGTGGCACAGAAGCCACCGAGAGGACTGTGGGATGCTGTGGGCTAGAATGGACCCTGCTGGGGCTCGGGGCCGTGTGGATGAGGAACGGCAAGGTCCAGTGTCAAGTCCTCTTTTTTGTTTTTTGAGACAGAGCCTCAAGCTGTCACCCTGGATAGAGTGCTGTGGCATCACAGCTCACAGCAACCTCCAATTCCTGGGCTCAAGCGAGTCTCCTGCCTCCGCCTCCCAAGTAGCTGGGACCACAGGCGCCCGCCACAGTGCCTGGCCATTTTTTGGTTGCAGCCGTCATTGTTGTTTGGCGGGCCTGGGCTGGATTCGAACCTGCCAGCTCAGGTGTACGTGGCTGGCGCCTTAGCCCGCTGAGCCACAGGCGCCGAGCTGTGTCAAGTCCTCTTTAGCGCGGTTAGTGCTTAGCTTGTCAGAAGTCTTGAGAGCTAAGGTGCTAAAGACAAGATTTTCAAAGAACAGACTGTATCAGTTCTGGATCCTCAAGGAAGAAAGAAAAAGATGACAGACGGGTGGGAAAAAGGAAAAACTGGGCACAGAATGCCCTACTATGCCTTTTTGTTGCCTTTTATATATGAAATCTTCTTCTGAGATTAAATTATTTTTCTCCCCACGTTGCTATCATTATACTTGCGAATACTCTAGTTTTTTTGCCATGAAAATGGATGACCATTTGTTACTGACTTGTTAACTTGCACGATGTGTATGCAGAAAATACGAAGCACCCCGAAAGGCTCATGACTTTATAGTGAGGACCAGCTCGTTAAGGCCACTCTACTTATTTTAAGCTCTATGAGAATATTCAGTGAAGTTAACATTTGCTTATAATTTATTTCCTATTGTACTTTCTTCGTGTAAACAACTTTAATGTCCTTGGAAATCATCAGATTTTTTTTTTCTTCCCTGCAGGGTATCTTTAGGGAAAGGATGAGGCTTCTTTTGAAGAGCAGTTTTGCTCTGCTAGTGGCTTGGCAAAGATTTACGGAATACCTGCTGGATGCCTTGTTCTAGGTATGCTTTGTACAAGTCGACAGTGGAGAAAGACAGGCTAAAACAAGGTAGTAAGTTGAGTGTGGGCACACTCTGGGTTTCACTGCTGGTGTTTCGCAGACTAGGAGATGAGGAACAAGTTTGTGCTTTGGTTTTTAGTTCCCAACCTGTTGAGGACTGCTAACGGTGTTACTGGCAGACCAGTATGCAGCTCCCAACACAATAACTCACCACATGAACTCACCAGCACCCAAACTGGTTTGTGTTCTGTTCAATGACCCCAGTCCGCAGGCCATGCACCTAGATGTTATGGCAACATGAAATTGGTATCAGTGTTTTTAAATGCCTGCTCTCAATTTTGACATTTTTGATGTCATGTACTGACAGCAAATATTCACGGAGTGGTATCAGGAGCTCTAGCCGGGGGTGTCCATCCTTTTTTTTTTTTTTTTTTTCTCTGCCACAAATTGGAAGATTAAGAGTTGTCTTGGGCCACACAGTAAATATACAAACAAAAGGTCCTCGAATACTTTTCCTGAGAGCCAACACCACTGATATGCAATAAAAGTTCTCCCCAGATCAGCATGGAGCCCTTGGCCACAGGTTGGACACCCTGCCTAGACTAAAGAATGTATAACAATGCTCAGTGGGGCAATTTAAAATCGGCACCCTGGTTCCTGCGATGTGCCTTCTTGTTGAGACTCACCTCTAAATCCTGCTGCCTCCAGCAAACCAATGCAATTAAGATGTAGTTTATAAAAACAAATTAAACTCCAAGATACTCTGAAGCCCTGGAGCACATGAACATCTCTAAAGCTGCTTATATGTGCACTTCTCTGGGGGGAAGGGCCACAGTTTCCACTGGGTGTGCAAATGGATTTGTGGTCTCAAAATGGTTAAGATAAATAAACTCCTCAACACTTTTGCATTACCTGGCAACTCTAGTTAAAAATGTAAACATGCAACTGCCCATGGTGGCTAGGACACACACACACCTGAGGGCACTGCGGGCCTGATGAAGCCTCCCTAGCTCTGCAGACTGTTTCCATGGTGTTTCAAAGCACTGTGGTCCTCAATTAAGAAAGAGACTAAATTTGTCTAATGAAGGTTTAGAGAGCAACAGAGGCTGACTCTCTTCAAGAAATAAAAGAAAAGAAGAATGGTCTGTGTAAGAAGGGTACCACTGTTCTCGGGCAGAAGAGAAAAACTCCCCACTTTGGTGTCTTTAGAGGTCCAGAGATGAATGGGGGGCCTGACACAGATGGGAAGTAGGAAGGGGCTGAGAGACGACACAGGGTCTGGTTGGAGGAGAGGTGGGGTGACACGTGTGTGTGAGGCGGGTATCCAGGTGGAACCGGACACCGCTGCAGAGAGCAGGGGTAATGAGATACCCAGAGGACCGGGTTCCCTTCCCTGCACAGACATGACCATCTAGCTCGACTTCCCAGACTACAGTCTCCCCCCATCTTAGAATGCTAATTTTTAATTATCTATAACCCTTTTTCTGAAATCTGAGTATGAATGGCTGTCATGGAGTGAAGATGGAGAGCTTAGGGATTCGTCAAATATTCCATTCTCTCCTATGGCTAAGACCTGCCTCAGCTTCCTCTTCAAGATCTGGAATGTGGACTTTCTTTTTTTTTAATTGTTTGGGATTCCTTGAGGGTGCAAAGCATTAGGTTAAACTGATTGCAGTTGTTAGACAAAGTCCCTCTTATAATTGTGTCCCATTCCGAAGAGGTGTGCCATACACTGTGAATCTCCATGTCCCTTCCTCCTCCTCTCTCCCCATCACTCACTCCCCTGCCCCACACCTTGTATTAGCTCATCTACTGCCTTCATATCAGGATTGAGTACATTGAATTCTTGCTTCTCCATTCTTGTGATGCTTTACTAAGAAGAATGTGTTCCACTTCCATCCAGGTTAATACAAAAGATGTAAAGTCTCCATCTTTTTTAGTGGCTAAATAGTATTCCATGGTATACATATACCACAGCTTGTTAATCCATTCCTGGGTTGGTGGGCATTTAGGCTGTTTCCACATCTTGGCAATTGTAAATTGAGCTGTTATAAATAGTCTAGTGCAAATTTCCTTATGATAAAAGGATTTTTTTCCTTTTGGGTAATGCCCAGTAATGGGATTGCAGGATCAAATGGGATTGCAGGATCTAATTTGATTTCTTTGAGGATTCTCCATATTTGCTTCGAAAAAGGTTGTATTAGTTTGCAGCCCCACCAGCAGTGTAAAAGCATTCCCTTCTTTCCACATCCACGCCAGCTTCTGCAGCTTTGTGACTGTGATATGGACCATTCTGACCGGGGTTAGGTGATATCTCAGGGTAGTTATGATTTGCATTTCTCTGATGATTAAGGACAATGAGCATTTTTTGTATGTTTGTTAGTCATTCATCTGTCTTCTTTAGAGAAGGTTCTGTTCATCTCTCTTGCCCAGTGATATGTGGGATTGTTTGGTCTTTTATTGTTGATTATTTTCAGTTCTCTATAGATCCTAGTTATTATGCTTTTGTCCAATTCATAACATGCAAATATCTTTTCCCATTCTGAAAGTTGTCTGTTTGCTTTGGTTGCTGTTTCTTTAGCTAAGAAGTTTTCCTTAGCCTTACAGTTTAATAAGTCCCACTTGTTTATTTTTGTTGTTGTTGCAATTGCCACGGAAGTCTTCATAAAAATCTTTCCCCAGGAAAGATTACATCTTCAAGTGTTTTCCTGAAACTTTAAGGACTATTATCATTTCATGCCTTGGATTTAAATCTTTTATCCATCTTCAATCAATTTTTGTAAGTGGTGAGAGGTGCGGGTCTAGTTTCAGTATTTTATCTGTGGTTATCCAGTTTTCTTAGTACCATTTATTGAATAGGTGAATTCATTCTTCCCCCCAGTATATGTTCTTGTTTGGTTTATCACAGATCAAGTGGCTGTAAGATGTTAGTTTCATCTCATGGTTTTCTATTTGGTTTCAAATGTCAATGTCTCTATTTTTGTGCCAATACCACACTGTTTTGATTACTATGGCCTTGTATTATAGCTGAAAGTCTGGTAGGGTGATACCCATGGCTTTGTTTTCATTACTAAGAATTGCCTTGGCTATAAGTTTTTTTCTGGTTCCAAGCCATTTGGACTAGGGCATTTTTGGTTGGGAGATTTTTTTTTATTGTTTCCTCAATCTCAGTTTTCAAAATGAAGAATTTTTTTTCCCACATCTTGAAAGTACGATGATGATATTTTAATGAGGATTGTATTGAATCTGTAGATTAGTCTGGGTAGTAGAGACATTTTCACAATGTTGATTCTTGTCAGCCATGCACATGGTATATGGCATTTGTTAATATTGTCTGCTATCTCTTTTCTTAGGGTTTCAATAATTTTCTTTGTAGAGGTCCTTCACCGTTGTTGTTATGTAAATTCCTAGGTATTTCATCTTTTGGGAAGCTATTGTGAAGGGGTTTGCATCCTTGATTAACTCCTCATCTTGGCTGTTATTGGCATAAATAAAGGCTACTCATTTGTGGACATTGATTTATACCCAAAATATTGCTATATATTTTTTGATCACTTCCAGGAGTCTTAGGGTTGAGTCTTCAGGGTTCTCTAAGTATAAGAACATATCTTCAGCAGAGAGCACCCATTTATATGCCCTTTATTTCCTTCTCTTGCTTGATTGTATTGGCTACAACTTCTAGCACTATGTTGAATAGTAGTGGCGATAGAGGACAACCTTTTCTGGTTCCAGTTCTAAATGGAAAAGCTTCCAGTTTTACTCCATTCAGTATCATATTAGCTGTGGGTTTGTTGCAGATAACTTTGATCAGTTTAAGAAATGTACCACCTATGCCTATATTCTTAAGTGTTCTAATTAGAAAAGGATGTTGAATTTTATGGAATGCTTTTCCTGCATCTATTGACAGGATCATATGGTCTTTGTTTTTGCTTCTGTTGATATGGTGAATTACATTAATAGACTTCTGTGTGTTAAACCAGCCTTGTATCCCTGGGCTGAAACCTAGCTGATTGTGATGAGTGATTTTTTTTAATGTGTAGCTGTGATCTATTGGCTAAGATTTTATTGAGAATTTTTGCATCAATTTTCATTAGTGAAATTGGTCTGAAATTCTCCTTTTTATTTGGGTCTTTTCCTGGTTTTAGTATCAGGGTGATGTTTGCTTCATAGATTATGTTGGGGAAGATTCCTTCCTTCTTTATTTTTTGGAATAATTTCTGTAGTATAAGTATAAGCTCTACTTTGAAAGTTTGATTCAATTCTGGTGTGAAGGCATCTGGACTAGGGCATTTTTAGTTGGGAGTTTTTTTTATTGTTTCTTCAATCTCAGTTTTCAAAATTGGTCTGTTTAAGAAATCTGTTTCTTCTTGGTTAAGTCTAAGGAGAGGGTGTGATTCCAGGTATTGCTCCATTTCTTCCACATTGTCAAATTTCAGGGCATAGAGTTTCTTGTAGTACTCAGAGATGATCTTTTATGTCTGTGGTATCTGTTGTTATTTCCCATTTATTATTTCTGATTGAGGTTCTTAGAGATTTTACTTTTCTGTTTCTAGTTAATATGTTCAAAGTTTTTTTGATTTTATTTATTTTTTTAAAAAACCAACTTTTTGTTTTGTTAATTTTCTGAATGATTCTTTTGTTTTCAATTTCCTTAATCTCTGATTTTATCTTGGTTGTTTCTTTTCTTCTGCTGGGGTTGGGTTTAGATTGTTTTTCTTTTTCCAATTCCATAAGATGGTTCATGAGTTTGTTGATGTGCTCTCTTTCTGTTTTTCAAATGTAGGCATCTAGTGAGATAAATTTCCCTCCTAACACTGACTTTGCTGTATCCCACAGGTTCTGTCTTCATTGTTGTTATGTTTGAGGAATTTAATGATTTCCTCTTTGAGCATAACATTGTTTAATTTCGAAGTCTTGGTGTGGAGATGAACGTTTTTGTTGGAATTGAATTCCACTTTTATTGCCTTGTGGTCTGAGAAGATATAAGGTATAATTTCTACTCTTTTAATTTTGCTGAGGTTTGATTTGTGTCCTAAACGTGGTTGATTCTGGAGTATGTACCATGCGCTGATGAGAAAAATATATATAATTTAGCTTTGGGATGGTGTGTTCTGTATATGTCTATTAATCTCTTTTGTTCTAGGGGAACACTTAAGTCCTTTATATCTTTGTTTAGTTTCTGTTTAGAGAATCTGTCCAGTTCTGGTGGAAAGGTGTTAAAGTCCCCGGCTATTATGGTGTTATAGGATATCATATTGCTCAGACCCATTCAATGTCTCTTTCATAAATCTGGGATTATTTAAACTAGGTGCATAAATATTTAAAACTGAAATGTCTTCTTGCTGTATTGTTCCTTTGACCAGTATAAAGTGTCTATCTTTGTGTTTCTTAATTTTAATTGCTTTAAATATGCTTGTATCTGAAAATAAGATTGCAACCCCTCTTTTCTTCTGATTTACATTTTCTTGAAATACCTTTTTCTATCCCTTAACCCTGGGTCTTGATCTATCCTTCAAGACTATCTGTGTCTTCTGGAGATAGCATATGGATGGCTTGTGCTTTTTTATCCAGTCAGCCAGTCTGTGCCTCTTCAGTGGTGAATTAAGTCTGTTGACATTTAGTGAGAGAACTGATAAGTGTATTGGAGTTCTGTTCATCTTATTTTGTGAAAGTCCATTGTGAAGTTTTGTCCTTTGCGCCGTTGTGGAAGCTAAGTTTTGACCTTTAGTTTTTGAATGTTTACTTTGCTAGTAGTCCATTACGATGATCAGTGTTAAGAATAGGTCTAAGTATTTCCTGTAGACCTGGTCTCATGGCAAATTTCCTCAGTGCTTGTATATCTGCAAAAGATTTTATTTCTCCATTCATTTTGAAGCTTATTTTAGCAGGATACAGAATTCTAGGCTGAAAATTGTTTTGTTTAAGAATGTTGGCTCAACACCTGTAGCTCAGTGAATAGGGCACCAGCCACATACGTGGCAGGTTTGAGCCCAGCCATGCCTGCTAAACAACAATGACAACTGCAACCAAAAAAAAAAAAAAATGGCTGGGTGTTGTGGCACCTGTGGCCCCAGCTACTCAGGAGGGTTAGGCAAGAGAATCATTTGAGCCCAAGAGTTTGAGGTTGCTGTGAGCTGTGACACCAGGGTACTCTACTGTGGGAGACATAGTAAGACTCTGTTTCAAGAAAAAAAAAAAAAGAAAGTTGAAGGTGATGACCATGCTCTTCTAGCTTGGAAGGCTTTAGTTGAGAAGTCTGCTGTGAATCTAATGGCTCTGCCTCTGTAGGTCAGTTGGTCCTTACTCCTGGCTGCTTGTAGTATTTTTTCTTTCATCTTGACTTTGGACAGGTTCATTACATTGTGCCTGGGAGAAGCTCTGTTTGAGTTGAGATGACTCAGAGTTCGATATCCAACTGAAAGGAGTGTGTCAGGGTCTTTAGTAAAACTTGGTAAGTTTTCATTTGTGATAAGTCTCAGTGGGGCTTCCATTCCTTTGGGACAAACTTATTTCTCTTCAGGAATCCCTATTAATCATATGTTCAAAGACTTCATGGAGTCTCGCAGTTCTCTAAACCCTGCTCTGCTTTCTTTCTCTTCTTTTCTGCCTCTTTTACTTGGGTTAACTTGAAACTTTATCCTCTAGCTCTGAGGTTCTTTCTTCTCCATGGTCTAGCCTATTTTTGATACTTTCTATTGCATCTTTATATTTCTTGATTGTTTCCTTTATTTCCTTAAGCTCTGCCATATCCTTTCTATGGTCTACATATCTCTTGTCTGACTTTTTTGGTTCTGTCTTTTCATTTTCTTTTATTGTTATTATCATCCATATTTTAAATTCCCTTTCTGTCAAGTCCAGTGATTCTTTATAGGTGGAGTCTTCTGCAGTAGCTGCCTCATGGCCCTTGGGAGAGTTCCTCTGTTTTGGTTTTTCATGTTGCCCTAATTTTTCTGTTGGTTCCTCCTCATGTGTTCTTTTTCTTGTTTATCTCCTTGTCCTCCTTTTTCCTTCGCACTGCCTCCTTTTGCTTCAAATTACCTTGTCTAAGAGTGTAAGTCTTGAATTGGACTCAGCCTGAGCAAAGTGAGACTCTTCTTCATGGCCAAATAAACAGAAGGCCTTGCCAATGTGTTGCTGGAACACCAGGTGGCACAGACTATAATCTTAATATACTATTTCTTGAAAGAATCAGTATTTCTTATAAAAATAGTAGATTCCAAGTTTGGGCCAGGAGCCTAGGGCATCTGATTTGGTTAAAAAAGACCAGTGGAATCAAGTTAAAGGGTGATAAGAGCTGACTTAAAGTTGTTCCCATTGATCAAAGATGGGATATTTGAGCATAAGAAAGAGTAATAGACTGAAACCAGTGAAAAAGTTAAAAACCCAAGTGCTTATAATGATACTGAAAAACAAATAAACAAGTCTCATTGATTACTTTTGGAGGGTGCTGGTGCAATTCAATGTTCTGAAAAGTGTTAAGCAGAAAGAGGCATTTATGCTGGTTTTCTTGTATGACCTGTATTTCAAACCAATCAAGTAGTTATCAATGCTAAATTTCTTTTATATAGAGAAATAATAACTAAAAGATGCAAAAAGAATGGCAGAAGGGCAAATCACCATTTTCTGATGCCTGATGCATGTGGGTAGTGATCATCAATAGCTGCTAAAACTATTAGTCTAACAGGTTGATAGAGTACTGACATCAATGAAAGTGATGCAAATAAACATTTCCTGCCTCCTGATATGTACAATTGAAATTGTATCATTAAGTCTTTAGATCTATTAATTTATAGAACTTGTGGAGGAACTGTACACTGTATACTTCAGAAGTATGGAGGAAAGAGAAACATGTTAAATAGAACCATTAATATGCAATAGGCCAAAATTTTATAGGACAATAATCTGATTTTTTTTCAACAAATATAACACAATAAAAACAGGTGGAGGATCTGTAATAGACTAAAAGACACTTAAGGATGGATCAACCCAAATGCAACAGGCATAACTTGTTTGGATCCTGATTTAAACTACTCAACTACTTGTGGATATTTTTTAAGTAATTTGGTAAATTCGAACCTGAACATTGAATCAGAACCCAGTATGCAATTATGATTAAATCTGTATTACATCTGTTGGGTATGCGAAGGGTATTGTGGTTATATTGTAGCAAAATTAAAGAAAATGAGGGAGATAAGCCAAGAATGGTGACATGTTGGTATCTATTAAAAGCAGATACTGAATGGGTTCTGTATAATATCTTCTATGTGTGGATTTCTGTAATAAAAGTTTTAAAAATGAGAGAGGGAATCACAGAAAATAAAGCAAACAAGAGAGGCAAGTTTTTGAAAATGTATAGCTCTTATCTATTGAGTCTTTGAGTTCATGACCACACTTGCTCCAGTCCTAGGGTCTGAGGGAAGAAAGCACAAATTATAGGAGGGAATCCACTTTCACTGCCCTCCTTTGTGCATGGGGACCCATAGGAAGAGAGCAATCTATATCGAGTCCATAATCCCCAAATGATGTTGGACAGTTTTTTGATTGGTTGGCAGGGATGCAGGCTGCCAGGATCTACCCTGAAAGATCCAGTCAAGGAAAAGGATCTCATCTATAATTTAGTGTCCTCTTGAACCTCATTCCCAGGGCAAATCCAAACAAGTGCCAACAGAACCACACTTGCCATGCAGAATTCTATAGCGCATAGCTGGCAATATGCCATGGTAAGCAACCCTCAGAATTATAGATGACTGACATATTTGAAGGCCACACACATTTATTCTTCAGCTCTCTGTTTATCCCCTTATACGTTATTAATGCATGTAATAAATTTGGCCTTGGAAGGAGCTTGGTCAAAGGCAATAACTCCAAATTTGATACAGAAATGACCTATTGGGACCTGTAATATCGCCATGCCAGCTTTTTTCAATTAAATGACCACAACTAGCAAACAACTATTAACATGGGGACTGTGTGGGATACAAAGATATGCAGTGTCTGCAATGGTGAACCACAAAATGCTTGTAGGAGAAAGAGGGAGAAAAAGTTTCTCTCATATAAGTTCCTGAGACAAAGATGTTATTCAGTTTTGAGCCCCTGCAGGGAATATTCCACCAGTTTCCCCAGTTGCAGTGAGAGGCTGTCTTGATGGAATCTGTGTGCTGGAGAACATGTAATGTGCATGTAATGTCCACACTTTCCCCAGAACCCAGAGGATTTGGAGCTGTTGCTACTGTCCTCTCAGTGAGTAGAGCAACTTCAAATTACTCTATCACCAACTTAGAAACGAGGCCTATTTGTGCTCTCGATTTTTCTCTGAAGGCCACCCTATATATTTGAATTATATCTACTTTTTGCATAATTAGCCCAGGACACTGGCAGATGAAGCCATTCCTTCTAATTCTCTAGCAACTGCAGGCCTGGTCATTCAATAGGATGGACTATTTGAAACTGAGATTGTCCTGAAGACGCAGGAGGTCTGCCTGTGACACATAGGACATGCCTTTCTGTTATTAAGCCCAGTCTGGGCCTTCAGTTCCAGGCCTCCACCTGGCATACTGATGGCTTAATCTTAATATTCAATGAAGTATTGGAAGGAATCGCAAATTTCCTGGTTCAAGTTTCCGCTTCTTGCAGAAAATCTGATGCTAAGAGTTTTTAGTTTCCAAGTAAGGCCAGGCCCTCCTGGTAGCCCTGTTCAGGGTAGACCACTTCCTTTGGTCCTAATCTTCAGCAGGATACAACTGCTACCAGCGACAGGTGAAGACGACAATAATGATGGTGATAACTGTGATTATATGATAATATATAGAATTTTATTTTTTTTTTAGGGCTTTACCTTATCAGTACTATTACTATCTGCATTTACAAATTAAAAACTGGAGGTCTAGAGAGATTAAAATAAGTTGGCTGAAGTTACAAAGCGAGTAAGTGGACACAGCCAGGATGCCTGCCTGGAGAGCAGCAGTAAGAACAATTGTGAGAAACTGCCTCTCACTGTATATGAGAGCCCTGGATCTGATCAAAAATACAAATTCTAGACAACCTCGATTACAAAAAGAAATGTACAATTTTGCCTGGATTCATGCACTGACTGGATACACTAGATTAGCTCTTCTTTTTTTGAGGCAGAGCTTCAGGCTGTTGCCCTAGGTAGAGTGCAGTGGCCTCACAGCTCACAGCAACCTCCAACTCCTAGGCTTAAGTGATTCTCTTGCCTCAGCCTCCCAAGTAACTGGGACTACGCTACTTTTTTTGGTTGTAGTTGTTTACAACCTGGATTTGAACCCACCAGCTCTGGTGTATGTTTTTGTGACTGGCGCCTTAGCCGCTTGAGCTACAGGTACCGAGCCTAGACTAGTTCTTCTTAACCCTGGTTTCATGTAAGAATTATTTGGACAGTTATTAAAAAATCCTAATCCTGGGAACCCACCCCTAGATATAAGGATTCATTTGGTCTGGGGTGGGGCCTGGGCAGCTGTATTTTTTAAAAGCTCCCAGATGACTCTTGTGTCCAAGCACAGCTGAGAACCACTGGTTTGGACTAACAAATGTGCCTCTAAAGCACTTTGAAAAATAAGCAAATCTGGAATTGCAGCCTATTTTCTCTTTCTTTTGGATAGCCACAAAGAACAATGGCATATTGAAGGTACATATTAAAATTTATTTGATTACGGATATCTTGTTGTGCAGAGCATCTGTTAACACAGATGTGACCTGCTGTTCTAACCATCTGGAAAGGAGTAATTCAGGTTGATAAATTTGGTTACTCTCTTCTAAAGAGAAAACCCTGTACACTTAACTGTGTAGGATGAGGGTTTATCAGAGCTAAACTCTTTCTCTTCATAAGGATAATACAGAGGATTCCTTAAAGCAGGTTACTCTCTTAATCAAGAAGATCCATAATCCCACAGTTGGAAGGGGTTTTATGTGCCATTTAGTGTCTGTCTCGTGACATGACTACACACACACACACACACACACCCAATGCAGAACTCCCTCCTAGAATATCCTCCCAGATGGTCACCCAGCCCTGGCTTGAGCAGTTCAATAACAAGAGACCTCCCTCCTTCACAAGACAACACATTTCATTGTTGGGCAGATCAAGTCTTCTTTATATGGGCTCAAAATCAGTCTCCATGTAACTTCTACTTGTTCATAGCTCTGTTGTTGTCCGGAATAATGGTATAAAGTCTCCTCTTCTCTCAAATGAGTGTCCTTCAGCACATTATTAAGGCAGAGCATGGTACACTGGAGAGAACACAGAACTATACAAGAGCCAACAGACTTGGATTTGAGATGGAGCTCTGCCTCACACTTTACGACCATAGCCACGAAAGCCCTTCAGGCCTTAGTTTCATCATGAGTATAAAAAATTACATGAAAACAAAGACAATGAAAAACTTTTCTTGCGAGCATCAAATTGAAAGTATAAATCAAATGCTTTGTAACTGGCAAGGACTCTACAAATCTAAGTTATTCTATTAGTAGTAGTACTGTAGGGTATGATGTTTTTATACTTGAACAATTCTTCTGTTCATTGAAATACATGTTAGTGTTGGCAAATGAGTGCTCCCTGATGCCACCTATAGGTTATTTGCTTCAGTGATTCAGTGACTCAAAAATACAAGTCACAAGGTGGCATGTGTAACAATGTGCTGATGTGGTATTTTAGTTGTTTAACAAACCAGAAGAAACAGAACAGTGGACTTGGAATCAGAAGGTCTGGTTTAGAACCTGCCATTCACTGTCGAGGTGCCACTGAGCAAGTTAGTGAACCTCAGTCTCCCCACACACAAGAGGAGAGAATAATACTATCAATCTTACATGAGCTACTATGAAAATAAAATAAATATGTGTTAAACACTCAAGGTAGACTGGCCATTGACTAAACTGCATTTTTACCATTATTTTTAAAAGAAAAATTAGTGAGATCCTGTTTGAAAATTGCTATATTCTCTCTTAAGTAAACAGAGAATTTCAGGACTCCAGCTGCATAGAGTCCTAACTCCATCATTCTCTAGGTGACCCACATATTCTACCTCTAATGCCCTTGGTTTCCTAGTTTGTAAAATGAGCTAATTGGACAAGCTGATCTTTAAACTTTTTTTCTAGGTATAATTCTGGGACCACTAATATGCACGTTGCTAACCAAATTGAAACAAAGTTTTAGAAGTAAATTGCTTCCTGAGAACAAGTCAATTATACCATAATCCAAAAATACTACCATTGTAAAAGCAACATCCCAATGTCCTCAATTTGTAAATGTGTTGGAAAATGACTCTAACCACATTCTTGAGGTGAGGCAGCAGAACATTTAATAACTCAATAGAAACTAATATTTTTCCAAAGAAGAAATACCATCACCAAAAAGCACATGAAAGGATAGTCAACATCATTAGACTTCAGGGGAATGCAAATCAAAATCACAATGAGATTGTTCTTCATACCTACTCAGATAATTAAAGTCAAAAAAACAGACAACAACAAATGTTGGTGAAGATGTGATGAAATTAGAGCCCCTATCTATACATTGCTGGTGGGAATGAATAAGAAACAGTGTACACACTAGAAAACAGTTGGCGCAGCTTTTTAGAAGCTAAGCACAGAGTTACCATATGAACCAACAATTCTACTCCTAGGTATACAGCCAGGAGAAATGATAACATATGTTCACACAACACAAATGTTCATCAATTGATAAATGAACAAATAAAATTAGTATAGCTGCATAATAAAAATTATTTGTCAAGAAAAGAAATGAAGCACTGCAAGTACTGATACATGTCACAACAGGGATGAACTTTGAAAGCACTGTGCTACGTAAAAGAAGCCAGGCACAAAAGACCATATATTATATAATTCCATTTATATGAAATGTCCAGAATAGGCAAATCTATGGAGACGCAAAGTAGATTAGTGGTTGTCCAGAGCTGGTGGGAAATGGAGAATGATTGCTAATGGGTACCAGATTTCTTTTTGGGTGATTGAAAATGTTCTAAAATTGATTGTGGTGATGGTTACACAATGTAGTGAATATACTAAGAGCCCCTGACTTGTATAATTTAAATGGATGAATTATATAATATGTAAATTATATCACAATAAAGCTGTTAAAAACCTCAATAGAAGCACATAATCATTAAACCATAAGGATCAAGGATCAAGTCAATTTAAATCAAAGTGCAAAGAACATGTGTGTTTGTATAATGGCATTTTATGCGGATAATTGCTTTATATGTTCAGTTGCTTTAAACCCATTTTTACATTTGTATCATTTTTCAAGGAGAAGCTGAAATTTAAGGAAGTCAACTGAATAAACAAGGCTATTACGGCACACAAAATATACGTCTTTTATTTTACTACCCAGGACTGAGTCAGTGGTGAATGCCGAAGTTTGAATGAGAAAATGTATTTCATCGTGAAAGATAAAAGTCTTTCCTTCTCTACAGTGAATACAGGTAATTTCAGAGGCAGCAGCTCCTAATTATTCACTGTTGAAAAGCTAAAAAAAGGTTCATATTGAAAACAGTGACCTCCAGTTTGCTCTGTGAATGAAGGCAGACACAAATTCTCATTTTCCTAGAATCCTGGTTGATAACTGCGTTGGGGAAAGCATGCATTTCTTCATTACTTACAGTCGACTGTTCATTTAAATAACAATACCCTGCATAAAAGTCACAAAAGCATTATCTAGCAATTCTACTGTGTTGAAATGCATTATTAGTGCTAACAATGGTAAATAGAGTAAATAAATGACTGTTTTCTTATTTTCAGCATTATTCCTGATTACTTAGCTATATGAAGGGTAGCAATATTCTTACTGGTGCATTCAACACCTTAGTCAACACTATTCACTTGGACAACTCTTAAACTGGAAAGGATTTTTAAAAAGAGCTATTATTTTCTAGATTATGGGGGGTAGGAGTGGCTCTTCCAATCCAGTTCTTACCTATCATGTATTTTTAACAGCAAGTATTGAAGAAGTCAATTTCTGTCTATTACATATGTGTAAAAACTAGAATTAAAGTCCTCATTAAAGACAACATACATGCAATGGCACTTACGGAAAAGTGTGATATTTATATCAATATTTTAATTTTAAATCAGAAAATGTCTTAAAGGACAAGCTAATGCTTCAGTTTTTTAAATTTCATGAGCGTAAAGTTTGGGTCTTTCTTTTACTTTCTCTGTTTTCGCTCCTTTAAACATTCTGTACTATACCCAATGCCTTGGACCAACCTTGAGTTGAGAGCACCCTCAGTCTACCAAGTGCAGGAAAAACAAAAGATTTGAAATTACTTACTCCAGTAAATTACTTCCTACTTTCCTATAGTTAGAGAAAAAGGGGCCTCTCTGGGAAAGATCTGAGAAATATTTGGGTTTAACAACGTTTGAATGAAGTGTAGCTTCCTTGAAGACGGGGTGCCAAGGACACACGCTTATCAAGTGTTATTGCCTTTTTGAGGACAATACACACTTGGGTAACTGACTGTCATTCAGACAAGGGAAGTTCTGTAGTTCATGTGTATACACCGAAGCCTTGGATTTTGGTGTGGGAAGGGAGCAAGAAAGGTTGTGGGCAATACCATAGAAAGTTCCCTTTAAGGAACCTGAAGGATTATAAGAATGGGCAGACGTGTTCTTGGGGAAGTGGCAGATTGTATTGGTCAAAACCATGTTTCCTGTCCCACTGATCTTCTATAACTTGCTGCTCCAGCATCAGGAGGTGGGGTCTTGGCAGGCCCCTTTGACTGTCTTGAACAGAATGCAGCTGAGGTGGCACTGTAGGACCTCCTAGGCTGAGTAAGAAAGGTCAGGCAGCTTCTGCCAGGCTTGGTTTTTAGAAAATTCACCTTTGGGGTCCTAAGGTGCCAAGGCTGAGGCTGCCATGATGTGAGGTTGTCCCAACTAGCTACTGCAGAGGCCACGTGGAAGGGCCTTTGGACTAATGAAGAGGGGGGTAGGAGAGAGAGAGGGAGAAAGAGAGAGAGAGATATGCCCAGGTAGTCCTTGGTGACTCCCACTCCAATCTCTGCCTGAAGGCAATATCACAAAGGACCTTCTATAACTTGCCACTCCAGCATCAGGAGGTGGGGTCTTGGCAGGCCCCTTTGACTGTCCTAAGTTCCTGATCCACTGAAATCCTGAGAGACAACAATTGCTACTTGAGGCCAATGCATTTTGGGGGGTGATTTGGTATTTAGCTTATACACAACTGGAAAAAGAAGAAAAGAGAACTGAGTGGAGACTTGTATCATAAATAATGCTCAGGGCATTTGCAGCCAAGTCTCTCAAACTATGACCCCCTAGACACGCGAGCACAAGTAATGAACAAAGACTCCTTGTAAAATCAACAAGTAATGTCCCAATTCCACCATGACTCAGCAGTGAGTCAATGCCCCTTGGTGGAATCTCCAGGTTTTCCATGCAGAGGTGTTTAGGGCTGTAGAGGCGTGAGGGAACTTGTGAGGGAGGCTGCGTTCACGGAGCCGGAACAGCCCTTTTGCTCTGACTTCATGTTTATGGGAGGTGCTCTGCTCTGGCAGTGGTGGCGGCGAGGGGCTCATGAGGTAGTGGGGGAGCTACGGCCCCTCAAGACACCCTCTAGCTCACCCTCTGGTTACTGCCGTGCCTTTCTGGCACTAGTAATACTGAATGTTTTGTACAGGTTGAGTATCTACTATGTGCAACGCTTAGGACCATTAAGTGTTTTGGATTTCAGATATTTATGAATTTTGGAATACCTGCAGAATAACATACCAGCTGAGCATCACTAATCTGAGAGTTGGAAATCCACAATGTTCCAATGAGCATTTCCTCTGATCACACTGGTGAATTTGGGGGCATTTTGGATTTTGGATTTCAGATTTTCAGATTAGGGACACTAGACCTGTAGTTCTGAGTACAACATAGCATTTTTATGCCTCCACAGCCCTGTGCTCTCTCCTTTGACTAACTGACACTTCCTCTTCAAAACTTAGGCCAGGAATCACCAATTCCAGGAAGCCCAACTTGG
The DNA here is from genome assembly GCA_963573935.1 of Arctocebus calabarensis. NCBI lineage: Eukaryota > Metazoa > Chordata > Mammalia > Primates > Lorisidae > Arctocebus > Arctocebus calabarensis. The sequence continues at coordinate 32,846 of CAUYON010030331.1, forward strand.
CTAAGAACTCCGTGTACATATATTCTATTTAATTTATATTCAAATTTGTTTAGTTATGTCTTCTTACTAGATTGTACAGTTGGGAGATAGACATGAATTATTTATATTGGTATCTTTACTACCTAAGGGCTGCCAAGTCTCAATAGCTGGTGCTCAATGAATGTTTGTGGAATAGAAATGAACCAAGGTGGCTTCAAAGGAGGAACTGGAAACAGTTCCATGTGCTCCAAACACCCCTTGCTCTTCCCTGATCTCAACTGTTAATTTTTCTGTCCTGTAAGCACCCAGGAGAACACTTCCCCAGTATTGCTTTCATGGTCCTTTTCCCCTCCTCGGACCCTGCTCCTTACTATGTCCCTATCAGATTCTCTTACTAGAAAGCCTCCTCCCAGCTGGCAGTTTCCTAGGCTGATTCACGTCCCCAGTGCTGAGAGCAGGACTTCATACACTCAGCATAGGTTTGGTAAAGCAGAGCGTCTTTCCAGTCTCAATATACTTAGGAGTTACCAACTGTGTACTCTCTTCCCTGGGGTTTGCAACTCTGCCTCCGACAAGTCTATAAACACACTAGTCTTAGATATGTTCAACAGGTGATATCACGATGAACTCAAATGATTTAAGGATAACCTGCCAAAGTCCTCAGAAGCTTACATGCCCTTGAAGTAGGCCATCCTCAGGAGCGGTTGCTTTTTATCTACCCAGCAGGTGTGTGTCATCAAATAAGTATCATAAAATGTCTTCCAGCCAGGAACAAATATCTGGCAGGGAAAAGGAAGTACACAGGTTCACCGACTACAGCTCTTGATGAAAAGCCCGAGATTTCTTTTTTGTTTTTAACACATGGAAAACAATATTTTTATTAATAGTAACGTTTCCACCCTTAGTATTTACTGTTTGTCTGTCCAGTTGGCTAATCCCCTGAACTAAGAAGCTTCCAAAATAAACTAGTTTCAATTTTATGGCTATTTACAAAGGTTTTAATATAGAGGATCACGCAAACCTTGCACCATAAAAACAAAAACAAAAAATTTCCATAAAATTCTGTGGCTTATCAATCATAGTAACAGATAGGTTAATTTGGTTTACTCGGGATTATCTTTCATCTCCCACCCCATTTTTAGTGCTATCTTCCTTCTTTTTGCTGGAAGATTCAGGAGATATTAAAATTCAGTAATTTGTGGCTTTTCATATTTTATAAGATGAGGGACAATTTACTAACATGAAATAATGTGCTTTGGAATATGCTAGCTTCTACCCTATCATTACATGTCAAATTACCAGGTATTATTGGACCCAAATATGAAAAATAGACATTATATGAAAACATAAGCCTGTGGTTTAACACTGCTTCAATCTAACAGGAGGAAATATCTGGACTCAAACACGGGTAAGTTTTGCTTTTAATTTTATGCATATAATTTATAACTCAAAGTCAAAGCCAATTCTAAGAGAACCATGAACAAAGGGCACATGACAGGAAACTGAAAAGGCTGGCTCATGATTATTTCAAGATAAACTATTTAGACCACTATAGTTTATTACTTAGTTGAAAGTCATTCACTAATACAATGGTAGAGTTTGTTGGCACAGTGTCTTTTTTTCTGAATGATGTTTCCCACACAGATACTGTTTTCTAACTCTGCTGCACCTGAGCACCCATGTGAGTTAGGATTTACTTAACTGTTCTCTTCGTGTCAACTTAAATTGGCCTTTTAGAGAAAAAAAAAAATCACCTCATCCTCAACAATAACATCAGTAAAATTAGCAGTTTGATGGCTACTTAAATTTATTCTTTTGAAAAAAAAAAAAAAAAACTGTGCTCAAAGGAAACGCTTTCCAGCTTAGAAAAGGCATGATAAGAGGTGGATGCTCCTATTTGATAAATATTATTAAGCCCCTACTATGTGCCAGCTCCTCTTGCAGATGCTGTGTTTCTAGCTGTGAGGAAAACAAAGTTCCCGCTCTCACGAGGAACATTCTGCAGGAGGTGATGACAGGCCAACAAATTCAAAATGTACTTCCGGGTTATGCTATGTGCAATAAGAAAACATAAAGCAGGGGAAAGGCGTTGAGTCATGGGGAGGGGGTATTTGAGCAGAGATCCAACATTGTGCAGAAAACAGTGACTGTTCCAAGCTGAGGCAAAGGGTCCAGAGAGTTTGTAGTATTGCATGTCCCCACTTCCATGCTTCCTATAAAACTCAGTTATGCCCCAAGATAAGTCTTAGTGTGATTTACCTTCCTCAGACTGCGTTCTCAGTAGTAGAGATTACTGATGCCCCAGGGGAAGAGTTTTCACTGGGGAAGGCATTTCTGGGACAGACCGGCCTGGATGGAGTTACAGTGGGAGATTTAGAATGCCAAAAGGTGACTGAAAGTGTAGGGGAAAGGAGAGTGGAGGGAAGGGACTGGCACGTAACGACATGGACAATTCCACCTGCCAGTGTAGCCATCTTCAGGTGCCACAAGAGAATTATTTCATATGCCAACCTTGGAAAATAGACGTGGGTTGTTTAGATTGACTGCAGCATTTTCTCACTATTTATAGTGAAAGGAGCTGGTGAGTATGCTCCTTAAAATTTTTCTTAAAAATCGGAGTTTTAAGTTATTGATGGAAAACATCATTGATAATTATGTGAAACATGATCATAGAAGCACAGTCTGATTTTTAAACAGACTTTTTCACTTTGACTATATATAGTTAGTTACTTGTGTTCTTGGAGGCTGACTGCATGATGAGAAGCCAGCTGGACTCAGGTTTCAGACAAGGAGAGCTGTGTTCTTTAAGGTTGATGGCTGGGAGTTGCTGCAATCCTGGCTCTGGGACTCGACAGTGGTGTGACTTTGAGCAAGTTACTGAACTTTTCTAAGCCTCAGTTTCCTCATCTGTAAAAGAAAATAATAATGCCTCCCTTGTAGGTTTGCTCAGAGGGTTAAATGAAACTAAATGAGATAATGATTATATAGCACTTAGCATTTAAGTACTCTTCAAATAAATGGCAATTAAGCTGATGACAGTAATCACGAGAATAATGATGATATAAAGAAATCACATGCGAGGTTCCTTCAGTTCTGGAACTGAGAAGGAACGCCTGGCTTCTAAATTCCTAAGAAGGCTGAGTAATAAACAAAACGTTTGTAAGAGAATACCAGGACTCTGTTGGTTGGAGCACATGGCCAAGTGGTCAGAGACAGGAAGGGGAGGATTTTCTGTATGGCCTGTGTTCTCAGTCTCTTAGAGGCTCTGAATGGGATAGGCAATGGGACCACACCAGGCAGTCTCAGTAGAGACTGAGAAACACAGAAAGGGGCTCCCTGAAGTTGGACAGGTGTCTGATCTCTGGACTGGCAGACCTACCAGGAGTCAGGATAGAGGAAGTCAATGGGCTGAAAAGCCAGCGTTCTGGGGCCGGGTTTAGAGGCCTCCCACATTGCAGAGGTTTTTGCATCACTCATTTTTAAAGCTGCTCAATATCTGCCACCCCAAATTTAAAAACAATAAGATAGCACAGCCTGCAAGTCTGAATCTATCAAATCCGTGTGTAGCAAATGAGATGTCATATAATCAAAGTCCCTTGAACGGGATGCACCAGTCACCACTGGCACTAGAAGCAAATCAGTTCACACGTTTTGGGAGAGCGAGCAGTGGAAAGTGAAGTGCAGGTGGAAAATTGGGGTGGGCAAGTCGGTCCTAATGCACAGGGCTTCTTTACAAGCATGTGCTGCACAGAAGTACAGCTTCTTTAGGAAGGGAAATGCCTCTCCACCTAGTTCCACCCCCTCACTCCTCTGTATTTATCCTATTCTTTTCCAGTTCTTTCCCTCTGGAGTAAACACCCAGCTAGATTTAGATCATTTATATGTGTGAGATATAATTTATTTTACTTAGTTTAGCACACATAGAGTTACTGAGCCCCTCTGTGGGTCTAGCAGAGAAACAAATCATTAGAAGGTGAGAATTTCAGGAGGATTTTGATTTGTCTGACTCCACAATCACCTTTTTTTTTGTTCTTCAGTCTGGGTCCAATAAATGGAGATCTGCAAGAGTAAGTTTTAGGTTACTACCCGGCCAGCCCAATATGTGATATGTAAAACTTTCTGGCTAGGAGGTAGGGTGAGAAGGACGAAGACACCCAGGAAGGCTGTATCTCAAGAAGACAGAGCAGCGTGTAGGTTGTAAGCAGAGGCGTGGGAAGGACATCTAGGTTTTATTACTAATTTGGTTACTCATTCAAATATTGAAGGAGTAGCAACGGACATGAGATGTCCACTTGAACTGCTCTTAGTTGGCAGCTGTGAAGATTCAAGGAATCCTTGTAAATGATTTCTACTTCCTTGAGACTATAAATGTTTCAGGTGTCTTTAGCTGGAGACTAGGTAGAGAACTGATTTGGATAAAGTCAGACAAAGATTAAAACAGGGGGAAAAAAAACCCCAAACATGCAGAGGCAACCAGACTGTAGGAAAGTCTGAGATGGTGGCCGCTTTGTGGGTTTCTCCCAAACTGTGACCTCGATCTGTTAGAGAGTTCATTTCTACTGCCGTCCCACAGGACACAGTCTATGAGCTATGGACCACATAGTGGAAAATAAGTGACTCAAACAGCACTTTGTTGGCTTATTTTTGATTTGTTTCCCCACAGGAGTCAAGGTGATTTACACCAACACGCAGCAGTCATGTGTGGAAAGTCACCGGTCTTGAACTTGGCTGGCTTTGCCATTTACTCATTGTATGGCCAGGGAGCTCATTGAGTCTGAGGACAGTGCATGTGGGAGTGATTTGCCAAGAGGAATCTGCTGTACAAATGTCAGGTGATTGCTAGTAGTAGGAATGCTCTTCATTTAAAAGGCTAAATAAAACACACTAAACAAACATACTGTGAATAAAAAAGCATACAGTTTGACCTACACTGACATGGTCCCTAAATCTCAACAGTAGAAAGTTTTTCTCAATGTAAGCAAAGCCATGATCTGGTCCTAAAAACAGTACATTTGTTCAACTGAAAATGCTTTAAATTACTCCTCGGTAAGGGCTATTCTGCACAATCTGATGATTTGGGATTTCATCAAATTAATGTCACTAGATATACCTTATAATTAGGATAAAATATTTGAAAAGTTTTCAAAATGAAGCTACTCATTAACTCATTGATTTTTCTACAGATTGGGAGCCTGAATTTAAATGATACCCAAAAATATAACAAGGTGTGCTCAAAGAGAGAAGAACTGGTTGTGAGTCTTTAAATGGAATGCAGTAGTTTAAAATGCTATTACTATTCAGATTCTCCGAGAACATTAAAACTGCCCATTAAATGAAAATCTAATAATTGGCCCTACTGAATTGTGACATTTTGTAACCTGCACAGAAATGCAGAAAATTGTGGAAGAAAAGTTCTTTTGAGGGTAGAATTTGATATGCAATGTAATATTGTTCCAAAAGCTAAGGTTCTCATGCACACACACGTACACACACAAAAGGAAAACCATCTAGACTGGCCAGCTCAGCTGAGGGAAAGTGGAAGGACTCTCCAAGGAAAATTATGACACTGGTCTGGGAAGAAATCAGACAACAGCATGAGCTCTGAGTAAACCTCAACTTGGAATTGGCCTCTCTTTAGACGCTGCTTTAAAATCATAGCCAAGCGAGGTCATTCCATGCTTTTGTATAAACCACATAGAATTTCCACAGTTACTTTGCAATATCACTAAATGAATAAAATTTAAAACATTAAATGGGGGGGGGAATCAATAGTTTTAAATCAGATGTTTAAAAATCCGCAAGTCCCAACACTAAGCATGCAACAGTGCCAACTGGTTTTTGAGATTCAAACATGAGAGACAGAGTCTTTGCTCTCTAGGAGCTGACCATGTGGGAGAGTGAATGAAATAGGGACTGAAATAACTAACACGTAACATACTGGACGTGTCCACCAGGAACACTGCAATCAAGCAACATGCAATCTCTCTTGCTGGAGGGATCTGGAAAACATGATTTTTCTTTGAGGATGCAGCATGAACGCCTGGAAATGAGAGATGGGCAGGGTTTTGGTGAGCAAGAGGAAGAGGTAAATGTCCAAGCAGGAGGAACAGCATGAGCGAGACAAGAGGAAGAGGCAGATCTGGTAGGGAGGGAGGAGTCTAGGAGTCCAGGGAGCAGGAATGAAGGTCCAGCGAGGGGAGGAGGCCTGCTCACAGCATCCATGGTGAGGCCACAGGGACCTTGGTCAAAGATCTGTATCTGTATTCCAGACACTCTCAAAACAAAAAAGGAAATCAATTCCCAGGAAGAGTCAGTGATGAAAAGGAAAATGAAGAGAGACTATCAAAGACTTAAATAAAGGTGGTGAGTGAGAGAGCAGGTGGCCTAATGATGGAGTCAGGAAGGAGACGTACAGAGGACGCTGTCACTGTCTCCACCCAGGTGAAGCCCTAAGAAATGTACAGTAGACCCTGGAGGGCCAGCAAGCCCATGAGTTAGGAAGCCACTAGCAGCCATGGGGACAGCATACACTGGCCAGCCATGGATTTCTGTTCATTACCTGAGAACTGCTCTTTGCATTCATAGGAGAGAAACTGTGCAACTAACTATTCAACATCTTTTTAGGAGAATATTTAATGTGAAGGGGGAATGTTTACAGCAAGGTATGAAAGGGAAAGGCTATAAAGTGGATGCATGTATGACATGATTCTGTTTCTGTATACATAACGGGTAGCATGTATTAGTGTATTTGTTCATCAGAACCTACACTGCTGAGTAGTTGGAGATACTTTTCTTTCAACATGCTGCTTAATGCTTCCATTAGTATGCAAAATACATTTACTACCTCTAATAAGAGGAATAACTAAAACAAACAGTCTTGTCAAAGATGTGGTCGGCCCGGTATAAAACATTGGAGAGGAATGTTTCTACTTTTACTGCTTTTTGAAAACAGTCTTCTATGTAAAGAATATACAGGGCCTTACCTGAAAAAAACAGAATTATTAACACAAATATTCCCAAGCTTACATGAGCGCTTGTAATCAAAGTAACTTGTTTACACAGACCTCTTACCCTGCTTATATAAATATGCACATGCATAGACTATGAATACTGCCCATTGGTGCACGGTGGAAGCCCAGACTTTTTCAAAATGCAAAATTATTTTTCAATAATACAAAGTATTATTTTGTATTTCAACAAGTCCATAAAATACCCATACCACATACGCACCCCACAGAATTACTCTATTTTACGTGTGAGATTACATCCTTTATAAACCTGGCTAGCAAAGTGGAAGGGTAGGCTCTTTTATATGGTGAGGCAATGACTCCGCCTTCTTGAATGCTATCAGGATAGAATTGTCTAAAAGAAAGGAAAGAAAAACTGCTTTCTTGGGGTGAAGAATGTTATCAACCTTTTACCTAAATAAACTCTAGCGGGAACAGGGGTGAAAAAGTTGCCTCGATACTTAATACAGTGTAACCAGAACTGCAGCTGCTCATTTGGGCTTGATGTTTTACAGCTGAGGGTAGCAAAAGCCGAAAACGCAATTATGTGAACCAAACAGACTTTTATAGTCAATCTCAAATAAATGTCTCTGGCAGATTTCATGTTCTTCGTGTTAAAATACATCATCTTCTAATTTAGGATAATAACTTAAAATTTTTATTCAAAGTAACAGTAAATCACAGATAAGTTTCCAAAATTTAAGCACCAATAAAACATTCAATTATTTGTGCATAAAATATGCATAGAAAAAGGGGAGGAATGCATATATAAAATTGTTAACAATAGTTCAATAGAGAATGAGGCTTAAAGGGAGTTTTATTTTGTTCTTTTACCTTTCTGAATTTTCAAATTTTTCTCTCCCTTTTTGGAGACCAGGTCTCACTCTGTCAACTGGACTAGAGTACAGTGTTGTGCCACAGCTCCCTGCAACCTCAAACTCCTAGGCTCAAGCAATCCTCCTGTCTCAGCCTCCTGAGTAGGTGGGACTACAGGCACCTGCCACAACACCCAGCTGACTGTTCTAAATTTTGCAGAGAGGGAGTCTAGCTCTTGCTTGGGTTGGACTTGAATGAACTCCTGGCCTCAACCAATCCTCTCACCTTGGTCTTCCAGAGTGCCAGGATAACAGCCATGAGCCACTGTACTCAGCCTTCAAGAAATTCAATGGTAAACACAAAAGCAATAGTTTTTAAATGTTCAGGTTCTGTTATTAAAATCACAAATATTTCAACAAACTTACCACTTTTTAGTGTAAGAAAACTACGGGCAACATAACAAAAATAAAATACTCTGAAGCAGGTTTAAGCAAGTAGAAACATCATGACAAACACTGCCTTGGGAACAGGAAGGAAGCTTCTACTGCTTTAAAGAAATGTCATGGGGCTCACACTTTTAGGAAATAGTCTTCTCTGTAAAGAATATACAAACCAGGTCTGGGTTTTGATACTGCAAGACAGGGAAGGGTTAGGACATCCTGAAAGTACATGAAAGACGAAGAGGGAGCAGGTGGATAGCAAAAGTCCAGCTCTCTTTAGTGCATATAAATCGAAAGAAATTATGGTTCAGCTGGGAAAGGACCCAGCACGTGTAGCATGGTGGGAGATGTTCTAGAGCTGCAAGAGTAAAGCCCCCAGCCAAAATCCTTCTTGAACACCAATACATGTGTAGGTAAGAGCTTTGTCTCTCTCCGATTTAATGTAGACACTGTTACCCTTTAATCTCATCTGTGTGGCAAAATATTGAAAGTACAGAGACCGAAGTGGGCAAGGCTGACTAAGAGCTCTCTACCATCTCAAACAGGCATTAATGGCATAGGCACAACAGTTATTTAATTAGCATGCATTGATTAACTTAACCCCATGGAACCACTGTCTTCTGTAACCGCTAATTTTGTTTTTGAAGTCAAATGAAATAAAGTAGCTGAAGAGTAATTAAACGTGTCCACTCCCTTCATCCCTATGGCTATGGTGACTGGGCTGCCCTCCACTGCTGAGGTTTTCTGAGAAGATGTTGGAAAGGCTTTGAAACAACTAAAAGGCATGTTCTCGGGAGGTGGTGACATCACATGAAAAATGTCCACGTGAACAGGCCTGACAGCAGCATTTTCTCTGAAGACGCATGAGAGAGAAGCATATAATTTGCAATCATCTTCAAATAGAGGCTAAGAAAGGGATGATGTTCTATTAAAAAGCTTGTTTTGGAGGCTGGGCCTGGTAGCTTACACTTGTAATCCCAGCACTCTGGGAGGCTAAGGTATGTAGACCTTTGGAACTCAGGAGTCTGAGACCAGCTTGAGCAAGAACAAGACCCTATCTCTACTAAAATTAGACAAACAAGCTGCACTTTGTGGTGGGTGCCTATAGTCCTAGCTACTTGGGAGGCTAAGGCATGAGAAGAGAATTCCCTGAGCCTAAAAGTTTGAGGTTGCCGTGAACTGTGATGCCATGGTACTCAACGGGGCAATAGAGAGAGACTCCGCCTAAAAAAAAAAAAAGTCTTACTATGGGACAAAATTCTAAGCTGTATGTGTGAAAACCTGCCTCATATGAAAAGCAGTGGATAGAAGACTGGAGAATATAAACTGCAGCTTAGTGGTGGTTTTGAAACTTAAAATAACTACAATGACAAAAGAAAACTTATTTTTTTCCCCCAAACGATCACTGAGATGCCTAACAGATGACCAGATTAACACAGAACTAGGTGCTCCAGATAAAGTCTGGTCTGCTGGGTCTCTTCTTCCTCCTTGGCAACCTTCGGATGGGTAAGCAAAAATCTCGAGTTCTCTGGAATACAATTTGAGAATCTCTGCTTCACACGTCCCCGGTGGGTACTGGGCAGGGGCTCGTTCCATACAGATTCCGAGTCACTTTAGTAGGTTTTTTTTGTTGTTGTTGTTTGTTTGTTTGTTTTGACAGCAAGGCTGGAAAGTCAAGAACCATATTCCCAAAATTTTCTTGCAACCAGGCAGGGTTAGCATGTGGTTTTTCTAGGACGGTTCTGGCAGGGATTATGGAGTCAGCTAGAACCCAGTATTACAGGAACCATGACAAGTAAGAATGAGACGGTGAGACCTTCTAGAACAGTGGTTCTCAACCTTCCTAATGCTGCGATGTATTTTCATTGTTACAAAGGGGTTGTGACCCACAGGTTGAGAACTTCTATTCTAGAAGGACCCAAATGGTCTCCTCTGTTGCTGTTGTTATTGATAGCCATGTAGCATCCAAATGACCTTCACTGGCCTTCCCAAAGAGTCTATAAACTCCTTTAATAAATATAATCAATCTGCCTAAGTTAGCTAGATGATTCCATACTCCTGAATCTAAACAAAATAGACTCATTACCGTGCTTCCTCATGAGAGGTATCCTCAATACCACCGTTTTCTTTGCATCCCTACTGAACCTTACACCAATTTTATTAGGAAAGTATTGAGTAAGTATTAGTCAAATCACACTGCCATTGCCCACAGCAGTGTGCTGATCAAATTTTAATATTCAACCACCTATTAGACAATGAGACAAGATCCAATTAATACAGGAAACAAACAGTTCAATAAGCAAGGGGTTGAACCATTTTAATTTTTAACTGTGTTCATTTATGTGGGTAAAGCAAGGCATTCAAAACAACAGTCTCTATTCCTCATTATTTTGAGAAGACAGTAACAAGTCAAAAGCTATCTTTTAAGACATAACAGAAAAGACAGGAATGTAAAATTATGATGATGACTAACAATGAATCTGAATTTGAGCACCAGAGAAGGACATGCTTAAATTACTATATCTTGGTGAAAAATAATAAGAAAAAAGGAAAAAAACCCCAGGTCCTTTATTTAAAATAACATTGTTTTCATGGTGTCATAGGCATATAAGTATTACTTAAGTATTCAATTACTCACAGCCCAACTAGTTTTCTTAATTTAGAAAAGACTCTTTGAAAGGACTTCTCTTTCTCCCACTTTGTATACAAGCTTTATTTCACTTTCTATAAGTGGTTAGACAAAAGGTCAGACGATAACTTTAAATATTTAAAATGGTCAATGACAGTCAAGTAGCCAAGAATTTCTCTAGTTTATTGTTAAATATGGATTGCCTTAGAGGTAACCTCAAGTACATGATACAGCTTCCTAATGAGTTATTAGTCATGAAACCATGAAGAAATGATGAATTTTAAATAAGAAGGAAGAATAGAGTGGGCTATAACAAATTAAAAGCACCGCAATTATACAATATCATGAGATGTATCAGACAGCCACACTATGCATATATCAAAAAATACATTAATAAATCTAGCATACTAATAAAAAGCTAAGTTTGGCCCTTCAAGACCTCAACACTAATTGGACAGGATTTTGACAGAACATCTTGAATAACTTTCATTATCAGTTTCGGCAAGCTATTTCTTAGCTACCTAAATAAGGGTTATTCTACACACAGTGCATCTATCAAAAGCTAAGATCTGAAAAATATTATTAGTGAGGATGAGTGAAGCAGTAAATGTTCAAATGCTCTGACTTGCATTTAAAATTATTCGTGTGATGTAAATAATACACATGTGATGTTTTGTTTCCTAACATTTTACTTATATACAGGGAGGCCGTGAAGTTTATGTGCAATTTAAAATAGTGTGCAATTTAAAATTGCACATGAACTTTACAGCCACCCTGGATTATCTACTGAGATTATACATTTATAATCACCTGACGTATTAGTTATAGACTATGCATCATATTCTGAATTTTAGCAATATTTTTAAGATCATGCATTGTGACCACTTTAAATATCCTTCCTAACGTGTGATGATTAAGTATGTTTCATTCTGAAAGAAAAACACTTATCAACACATATCCAGGGAAGATTAACTTCACAATGAAAACAAACACATCTAATAGCAGACATTTTTGGTGAAAAGTATAAAAGGTATCATTTGTTGCCTATAATAGCTTACTCCTATAACCAAGACAGATTTATCCATTTTCTCTTTGTTGTTGTTGGAATTCAAGTCATTGATTAAAAACAAAAAGAAAAACCAGATTACTCTTTGGGTTGAAAGCAAAAAGAATCTAGCCAAAAGGAAGCCCAGTTAGTTAATACAAGAGAGAATCTAGGTAACTCCTTCAGGGATACTGTTTATTAAGGCAAAAAAACACAGTAGCTGTGTGACATATTAATGCCTGTAACTATTCTTGATTTTAATACTGGATTTGATTCTATTAAAGTTCTCCCCTGGAGGTGAATGCCTGCTAGCTGTCTCTTTCTCATTGATGGCCACAGGCGCCATGTTTGTTGAAGGATATTATTTTGCGAATACCTAGATTTTGGCTTTCACCAAAATGGAGGTCTTGCTCAATAAATAAGCAACTTGCCCCAGGTCATGAAGTTAGATATTGGAAAATGGGAAAAATATTGCAGCCCGAGTTAGACTGCTGTACCCCTGACCCCTACCTCAATTCCCCTAGACAAGGAAGCCTTTGCTTCCTGGTTCTATTAGTTGGGATCTTGAGCCATGGACTTTGTAGACGCCCTTTTCCTTTTCTCACTGAAAACTCTCAGACATATACTGATGATCACGCTGTAACAGTATAAATCAAGTTTATGAATGACGCCCTTCACTTATTGTCCCTTTTTCTCATGCAGTGTTATTTGTAACTCACTAGCTGTAGGATTTCTAAAGCTTAGTGATTTGTAATGTAATACTTCTAGAATCTCCAGAGTGATTTCAGCATTAGTTACTAATAAAAGTTGGCTCTCTGCATTTCTTAACCTTGGGAACATGAACCTTTAAGCCTTAGAGATCAAATACCAACATTCCCCTAGGACTGCCGTGCACATCTGCATTTCTGGATGTAGGACTTTTTTTTGTTCTTAAGTGTAATCTCACTTCATAACTTCTGCTTTTGGCTCAGTGCTACCTAGATTTCCAGGCAAATGAAGAAATGAAGGCTGAGGATTTTGTGCTTAGAGGTTTAGAAATTTGGCAGATACTGCATTAAAATGCAGCCATTTGATCTTGAACTTCAACATAGTGAAATTCAGTTAAAATACAAAGGAACCAACATGAGGCTTTATTCATTCCAAATCTGCACCTGTATCTGGATGTTGCCAGGTATTTGTACTAACAATTCTGTTTTCAGGGCAAAACAAAATGAAGAGCCCCCCAAATTTCCCTCTGGGATCTTCCGGCCATTGGAAGTAATCATTAACTCCTGCTTACATCTATCAGTCTGGCATCCAAGTGTTGCTGCTCCTGGCTGATCTTCTTCTGTGTTTAAATGGTCTGATTGTTGGTGTCTGCATCTGAGTCCAAACCAATTTAACACGGAAAGTTAGTTCAAGGATTTCAGCCACCTTTAAGTTATCTTTAAAGCCAGCTATGAAAATAGCTTCAATTATTAATGCACGATTATGAAAAGTGCTGTTTGAACTCACCAAATTCAAGGGTAACATTTTTAATACAGTTTGCTCAATATTGACCTTTTAGGGTCCAGTCAATGAGGTAGAATTTATTTTCAAATAATTTAATTTAGCATCCATTAACACTCTTTGGAACCCCAAAGCCATGGAATAGAAATGATTCTTAAGATACTTGTGAGAACAAGTTACCTGCAAAATAAAATGCACATGAAGATTTAGCGAGGGCAGCAAATTTTATGACCTGCATTTCATCAAGGAAGTAGAACAGACTAAACTTAGACTTAATTTACAACTGTATTCCTCTAATATTTCTAACTTTTATTTCTTGTTTTATATTTATCTACTTTATGTTAAAAATTAAAAAAAAAAAACAACAAACAATCACAAAGTACCATACCCAGGAATAATTAGGGGAAGAATATTCTTCACCCAACATTGGCTTATATAACGGTCGTGGTTTGTCTATGAACTCATTTGTTGTTGTTGGTGTGAAGCCAATATGAGTATTGGTTAAAGGTATGGGTTTTATTCAGAGTCAGGCTTGCATTCAAATTCTAGACCTGCTACTTATTAGTTCTTTGACTCAGAGTCAGGGTATTATGCTTTGTAGGTCTTAATTTCTTGACCTGTCAAATGGGTTGTTGTGAAGATTGATAGACAACTTATTACAAAGTGCTTAGCACAGGACTGGCTCATAGGTAGTGCTCAACAAATGGGAGCTATTCTTTTCATTGGTAGGTATCTGTTGTCCTCCACAAGCTCTTTGATAAGGAGGGCTATTTCTAGACCTCCACCACGTATATCATACAGTTCTTGGTTTTGTAATAAGGCAAGAAAAACTGGTTTAGCTGTCAGGGGACTAGTGTTCAACATCCAACCTCACTACTATTAGGTGTAAAAATTTTGGCAGAGTTCTTAAGCCATCTGGGCCTTAGTATTCCTATCTGTAAAATGGGGATAATATTTCACTAATCAGTATTTTGACAGGGGTAAAAAAAGCGATGGATAAAACAGATTTTCTAAACTTTAAAGCACATTTAAATTTAGGTTATTGTCACCATTTTATACCACTTGAATTAAGAACTGATATTTTTCCCTGCTCTCCACCCTGTGAGAATACAGGGAGAAAACAACCATTTATATTTATTTTTTTGAGACAGAGTCTCACTATGTTGCCCTTAGCAGAGTGCTGTGGTGTTACAGCTCATAGGAACCTCCAACTCTTGGGTTTAAGTGATTCTCTTGCCTCAGCCTCCCTAGTAGCTGGCACTATAGGCGCCCACTACAATGCCCAGCTATATTTTTGTTGTGGCTGTTATCATTGTTTGGCAGGCCTGGGCTGTGTTCGAACCCGTCAGGCCCAGTGTGTGTGGCTGGCGCCCTACCCACTGACCATTTCTAGATTAGGAAATGTGTCCTAACCAGACACTGAATCTGCCAGCAAGTACTTTGATCTTGAACTTTCCAACTACCATAACTGTGTGAAATCAATGTCTGTTGTTTAAGTCACCCAGTCTATGGTATCCTGTCACAGCAACTTGAACTAAGATACCACCAATGACAGGTCTAGGCCACCAGAGCAAAGATGAGTCACTTTGTCTAAAGTGATGGCAGATGCCATCTTTGCTGAAATCACTAAATAAGATGAAAAAGAACTAAAATATCACCTCAATTCTACATCTGGTCATAAGTAAGACTTTATTATTATTTCTATTTATTTATTTTTATAGTTTTTGAACCTGCCACCGCAGGTATATGGGGCCGGCGCCCTACTCCTTTGAGCCACAGGCACCACCCTTTATTATTTTTATTTTTCTGAGACAGAGTCTCATGCTGTTCCCCAGGCTAGAGTGCTGTGGTCTGAGCCTCGCTCACAGCAACCTCAAACTCCTGGGCTCAGGCAATCTTCCTGCCTCAGCCTCCTGACTAGCTGGGACCACAGGAACCCACCACAATGCCAGGCTAATTTTTCTATTTTTTTTTTTTTTGTTTGTTTGTAGATACAAGAGTCTCACTTTATCGTCCTGGGTAGAGTGCTGTGGCGTCACACTGCTCACAGCAACCTCCAGCTCTTGGGCTTAAGCGATTCTCTTGCCTCAGCCTCCCTAGTAGCTGGGACTACAGGCACCCGCCACAGCGCCCGGCTAGCTTGTCTGCATTCTTATGTGGAGACTCTAGAGCAGCAGTTCTCAACCCGTGGGTTGCGACCGCTTTTTAACAATGAAAGTACATTGCGGCATTAGGAAGGTTGAGAACCCCTGCTCTAGAGAGAATCTGCCTCTGACCTTGTTCAGATTGTTGGTAGATTTCAGTCCCTCAGGATCATGGAGTGGGGTCGCTGTGTCCTTGCTGGTTGTCAGCTCAGGGTTGCTCTCAGCAATGCTGCTGCTCTCCAGGCCTTGTGTGCGGCCCCTCCATCTTCAAAGACAGCAGTGGTGCCTCGGATCCTGCTTGTGCTTCCAGCCTTCTGAATTCTCCTTTTGCCACCAGCCAGAAAACTCTTGCTTTGAAAAGGCAGGCATGATTAGATTAGGATCTACATCTGGAGGTAGTAGCGCTTCCATTTTTGATAGACCTTTTTGATATTAACAAGGAATACTTTGAAGCCTTAAGCATTTTTTATCCATTAATCCTCATTCTGCCACCTGATTACCCTTGTCCTGTCCTGTGGCCCTTGTACCATCCAAATCTTGTCCAGACTAAAAGCATTCATTTCCCTCTTTATTTATTACATGCCATGTTGTAGTAGAGCATTAAGTGCACTCTTTGGAATGATACATCATAGGATTTAAATTTCAGCTATGCCACCTACAAACTGTGATATTGGAAAAGTTAAGTTCTCTAAACCATGGTTTCCTTATCTATGTGTACTTTATAGGATCAATTCATAGATAAAATGGGCCAATGTATGCAAAACTCTTATGCACCTTCCCTGTCACATTATATACACCTAGTATATGCTAGATAATATTATTATATCAATATTGTTACTCTTTCCCCCATTTTGTTCTTTTTCTTTTGGATGTGATCTGTATTGTAAATGACCCTAATAAAATGGACAGTCTAAATTGCATAGGTACCTTAAGGAGATTAATGGCTTTTTTTCTTTTTCAATAATTTTACTTTTGAAAATTTGTCCCAAGGAAGTAATCAGAGGTATAGGTAAAGATTCTTGTTCAAGAATGTTGATCACACATTTATAATGCAAAACTTTGAAAGCAACCTGGGTGTATGCCACAGTATGGAAATAGTGAAATAATGCATATCCCATGTTGCTATAAAGCAAGAAAAATCACATTTTCAATGAAAAGGTGGGAAACATAACATTATGGTAAGTGAAAAAGTCATGATATAAAACAGAATATATAGTATGACCTCAGCTGTGTTTCTGAAATTATATATATTTTATTCACACACCGACAAATAAAGATAGGAAAGGACTAAAGAAAATAAGCCATTTGTTAACAGTAAGCAATGGGATTATTGGTATTTTTAATTTTCTTTATTATATTTTTTACAGTAGGTGTCTATTACTTTTATAACCTGAAAAATATACTTTATTATTTTATTATTATTTTTTATTAAATCATAGCTGTGTACATTAATGCAATCATGGAGTATAATGTGCTGGCTTCATATATGATCTGAAATATTTTCATCAAACTGGTTAACATAGCATTCATGGCATTTTCTCAGTTATTGTGTTAAGACCTTTATATTCTGCATTCAGTAAGTTTCACCTGTACCCTTCTAAGATGCACTGTAGGTGTGGTCCCACCAGATACCTTCCCTCCACCCACCCTTCCCCCCTCTTAAAAATTATTTTGTGTATGTATGTATATATTTATGTACCCCAAACAGAACCTAATAATCTACAGCTTTTTGTTGGACCAGAAAAGTTACAGTCACATCAGTAGATCAAGAAGCTAACTGTGACGATCACTCAAGAACTGGACTTCAGGCAGTGGGGTTCCAGCAGTCACCTACCCTGGGAACAGGACAGCAGCACTTCTGAACCTGCTGACCTGTGGGGCTAGGAAGGGAGCCTGTCTGGTTTGGTCATGTGGCACCAGATGCCTTCATCTTCTTCGTGCTGTGTTCGTCGTTACACTGCACACACTTGTTATAATAAGCTTTGATCTGTCTGTCACATCTTATCTTCATTACTGACTTTCTAATCTGAGAAAGAATAAGGCTTTAGGATGTGGCCTCAATAAGTTTTATTTTGTTTTAATCAAAAGAGCAAAAGTGATTCTCAGTGTGAAGGGCTCTGGGGAGTGTCGGAGGGCCTGTTGGTCAGGGCCCATGTTCACATGTTTCTGCCTCATGCCTGGCAATGGCCCAGCTAAGCTCTGCTGTGTAGCTGCAGCAAAGGCAAAGATTTTTGGGTCTGTGCACAAATGGTTCAGAGTCAGACAGCCTGTCATCTTGTTTTTCTTTTTCTTTCTGGGGATGGAATCATAATAGGAAGGGGCTTTGCTGCCTTCCCCCACTCATGCTCCCTTTTACCCCTACAACATCACGGCGTGGGGAGGTGGTGCTTTTTTTTTATGCCTTGTGGGATTTACCTGTGATGTCTTGGAGGCTATTCTGTTTAGTCACTGACTCAAAGTTCTTAACATCTGAAGGATGTCTCTGAATTCAAAGAATTTGCAAGACCCCGGTAAGGAGCTGAGAAAGTTCAGAGATAGATTTCATATCATTTATTTAGCATTTCTTTTTTTTTTTTTTGAGACAGAGCCTCAAGCTGTCACCCTGGATAGAGTGCTGTGGCATCACAGCTCATAGCAACCTCCAGTTCCTAGGCTCAAGTGAGTCACCTGCCTCTGCCTCCCAAGTAGTTGGGACTACAGGCGCCCGCTACAACACCTGGCCATTTTTTTTTGGTTGCAGCCATCATTGTTATTTGGCGGCCCAGGCTGGATTTAAACCCACCAGCTCAGGTGTACATGGCTGGTGCCTTAGCCTGTTGAGCCACAGGCACCAAGCCTATTTAAAATTTCTGTGCCAACTTCTGAGCCATGAGCAGTGAAGAGTACAAAGATGAGTGATTTTAATTTAGCACACACCAGATTAGAACCTAGTATGTTCATGACACTGTGCAAGGCACTGAGGATAGAAATGAATGAGACACAGTCCTCATGCTTAGGAAAGTTATACTCTGGGAAAAAGACAGATTTATCATCTTCATAATCTGAGAAGAGACAAATGTGAGAACCACTTAGTAATAAGTAGAATAAGTGCTTTTTCTATAGCAGGGCCCAGAGGAGAGAGCAATTACTTCTGAAGTGACCCAGCCACTTACTAGCTATGTATGTGCTTTTAGTCAAAGTATTTAACCACCCTGTTCCTCTAATTAATCTATAAAATATAGATATAATGATTTAATCCACATAAAGTACTTAGCCCTAGCTGTAGCAATCAATAAATGTTAATACTCCTTTTCCTTTTCTTTTTCCTCTTCCTCTTTCCTGAGGATGAGTGGTGAAGGTTTTTTTGTTGTTGTTGTTGTTTGTTTTGTTTTGCAGTTTTTTGGCTGAGGCTGGGTTTGAACCTGCCACCTCCGGCGTATGGGGCCGGAGCCCTACTCCTTTGAGCCACAGGCGCCGCCCATGAGCAGTGAAGGTTACATTGAATTGAGGACACAACATAAGTTGGGCATGGTGAGGAGTAGGGTGGTTGGATGTTGTATCCAGGGATCTCATGAGCCTGAAATGCAAGTATTTGTCAGTAATTCTCTAGAAAGAGGCTAGACAACTACACCAGGTCTAGACCATGGAGGATCTTAAATAGCAGACAAAGGAATTTGGGCTTGGGCAGTGGGGAGCAAAATAATTCACATATACTTTAGGAAGAGCATTTTGACAGAACAAAGAGAGATTGAGGGGAGAGGGACACTGAGGAAGCTGCCACAGAATTCCAGGCACGAGCTAAGGCCGAAATTAAGACTGAGATCATTTCTCTGACTTGCTCAGTGTGGCAGAGGCTGAGGAAGAGATTTAGTTTTGCTTTTTCTGTGTGCCTATGGGTTTCTTGCTGAGAGAACATTGGTTTGGGGACAGTTGATCCCGTGTAGCCCATAAATTTTAATATTCTGCGATTATATTCAGCTTTCCCACCTCAAGGCTGACGTACCCATACATTGCTGCTCATTTGGCTGCACTCGCTGCATTGTGTGGGAGTTAAGTGTCTGCACAGGACTTCTCTGCACATGGATGCCGGTGGTCTGCAAAGAGCTTGACGGCCGTGGAACCTGTTGAAATATGAGACAGCTTCATGCAGGAGAGCATTTCCAAAGAGAGGTCTAGTAGTTAAAATCACAGCAATGAAAATTACCTCATTATTGATCACATATGAAGACATATTTTCCAGGAGCCCTGTGATGTAAAGAATGAGGATATTAATGGGGGTGGAAGCAGTATCACTGACTGGACTTCTAAGTACTAGCGCAGTGATTTTGAACCGGCATGCCACAGCGTACAGGCGTGCTGTGAGATGATCTTAGGTATGTCATTGAAAATTTTGAAGACCATTAATTAAATTATTTTTGAAAGAAGTTCATAGCTAAGTAAAGAGTAATGAGTACACTCATTTTTAATTTTCTTATTTATTTATTTTTTTTCATGTATATGGTGGGATCACACTTATGGTGCATCTTAGAAGGGTACAGGTGAAACTTACTAAATGCAGAATACAAATGTTTTCACATAATAACCAAGAAAATCCCATGAATATTATGTCAAACAGTTGTCTGAAAATATTTCAGATTGTATATGAAGCCAGCACATTGTACCCCATGATTGCACTAATGTACACAGCTATATTAAAAAAAGAAAAAGTAATGGTCCATTGACAAAAGTAATGTGGAGCAATAAATCACAACTATTGAAAAAAAAAAGTTCAAAGCTAAGTAAATACACTCCTTTTTTATTTTCTTATTTATTTTTTTCATGTATACATTAATGCATTTATGGGGTACAGTGTGCTGATTTCATATAGAATTAGGAATGTTTGCATCACACTGGTTAATATATGCCTCATCTTGTTTACTTAATTATTGTGTTAAGACCTTTATACTCTATGTTAACAGATCTGACATGTACCCTTGCATTATGCACCATAGGTGTGCTCCTACCATTCACCCTCCCTCGATCTGACCTCCCCACTCCCCTCCAGTCCCCCTTCCTCCCTCCTTTAACTTGGGCCATAGTTGTGATCTATTCTTCACATGAAAGTGTGAGTGATTATAATACACTCATTTTTTAAACTTTTTTCTTTCTTTCTTTTTTTTTTTTTTTTTGAGATAGAGTTTCACTTTGTCACCCTCAGTAGAGTGTGGTGGCATCACAGCTCACAGCAACCTCCAACTCTTGGGCTTAAGCGATTCTCTTGTCTTGGCCTCCTGAGTAGCTGGGACTATACGTACCCACAACAATACCTGGTGTTTTTTGTTTTTTTGTTTTTCTTAATTAGCTGGCCACGGCCAGGTTCAAACCCACCACCCTCGGTATATGGGGCCGGAACCCTACCCACTGAGCCACAGGCACTGCCCTAACTTTTTTTTTTTTCTTTTTTTGTTTGTTTGTTTTTTAGAGACAGAGTCTCACTTTGTTGCCCTCGGTAGATTGCTGTGGCGTCACACCTCACAGCAACTTCCAGCTCTTGGGCTTAGGTGATTCTCTTGCCTCAGCCTCCCAAGTAGCTGGGACTATAGGCACCTGCCACAACACCCAGCTATATTTTTGTTGCACTTCAACCGGGGCTGGGTTTGAACCTGCTACCATCGGTATATGGGGCCGGCACCCTACTCAGTGAGCCACAGGCGCCCCTATAACTTTTTTGTTGTTGTTGTTAATGTAACTTAAGTGTGCCACAGAAGTTTAACTATAGGTTCTAGCGTGCTTAAAGAACCCAAAGATGGGTTATTGGCATATTTGATCTCAATTAATCTTCACAGTTATGTGAGGCAGATATTATTATGCCCATTTTACAATGAAGAAGCAAAGTTTCAAAACGTGTAGGCCTCATGCCTAAAGTCAGATGGCGTACCCATGTCATACTGTGAACCAGGATTTTAATGTTCTGAGCCTCAATTTTCTCATCTTTAAAAAAAAAATCATAATAAAACCTACTCCTGGGGTTGTTTTATATATCAAATAAGATGCTGTATAAATGAAAAAGAGAAAAAGCAAACCCTGATACCCAGGAGCTGGCTTTGGATTATCAGCTGGTGGGTCTTAGTATTGCTGTGAGCTGGCCTGGCACTCATAAGGTAGGTCTAGATGCTTTCCTGTTGAACGTAAACTATTTCACTGACCATCAACATCAGACAAGGCCACTCTGTGACCGTGATGGACAAAGACAAAAACAAGACCACTCTGTAATCATGTCTAAACACTAACAAAACATGAACATTGTCTAAGCCACAAACCACCAAATGTCTTCCTCTCCTAATACTAGTGACAGATACTGCTTTACCAATTACAGCTCTAACCTTGCTTTAGCCTGCCTTCCCTAGGGGTAAGATTTATTGAGATACCTATTCATGAACAGTTCCCGCTTTCTCACAGATCCTAATTCAGAGTAAGCCTCCGCTTCTCAGGACCTTGGGTGGGATTCTGGAAATGCTGTGTGCTTTTCCTCTCCATTTTCACTCCCATTCAGAGCATAGTCTTACTCTAAAATTTACCAATATGCAAATATTTATTTTCAGAATTTTTGCTCACTGTGGAAAAGATATCCCAAAAGATAAAGAAGGAGACCAAAAGGATTGTGGTTCAGAAGAAATGTCTAGACTAGAGCCAGTAGCAGATCAGACACAGAAACTCAGAAATAGAAAGAATTTTGATAATTGACTCTGAGAGGCAGTCCCCTAACCTGTACTTAAATGCTTCTCATAATCAGGAGCTTACCACTTTTTAAGAAAGACCATTCCATTTTAGATTAGCTCTCTGTGTTAAAAAGTCTGTTGTGCATATTGGACCATACTATGTCTTGATAATCCCGTTTTGCCATCTGGAACCATGAAGAACAAGTTTCCTATGTGACCATACTTTGATTATTTGAAGAGTTGTATGCACCTCCTTTTACCACTCCCTATACTCCTTTTTCTTACAGGCTAACCATCTATTGTTCCTTCAGTAGCTCATCATATGACAATTTCAAGATGGTTTCATCTTCTGGTAACTTGATTTATTTATTTATTTATTTATTTTTGAGATAGAGTCTCACTATGTCACCCTCAGCGTGACAGCTTGCAACCTCCAACTCTTGGGCTTAAGTGATTCTCTTGCCTGAGCCTCCCAGGTAGCTGGGACTATAGGTGCCCACCACAATGCCTGCCTATTTTTTTGTTGCAGTTGTTTAGTTGTCCTGGGCGGGATCTGAACTTGCCACCCTTGGTGTATGTGGCTGATGCTGTAACCACTGTGCTATGGGCGTTGAGCCATCTTCTGGTACTTTAATGTGATATCCCCTAAAATCCATACCTTAAAATGTGAGGGGGAGTACAGAACTGACCACAATGCTCAATGTATGGTGTGACCAGCACAGAGGATACTAGGACCAGTTCATTTTTGTGGGCAATGTATTTCTAATAATGTATTTTAGGATTCTATTTTTTGAGAGGCTATGTCACACTGCTGACTCACTTTGCAAATATAGGTCTTTTTTTCACAAGAAATGCTATTTAGTCATTTCTCACCAATCCTGCATCTCTATAACTTATTTTTTGCCCCTGAGTGTATGAATTTACATTTTAAATTATAACCTATTTGTTTCTGTTTGTTCATCTATTGGAGTTAGAGCATCTCATCCAGTATACTGGCTGCTTCTCCCAGCATTATAAGTTTTATGCATTTGATAAGCAAATCTGTCTTTATTCAATGCGTTGATTAGAAGTTTAGATGGGCCATGTTGAGAGCCATAACCTCCCTTGGTGTACCACCATAACTCCCTTGAGGTCAGAGATTCACATGGGAGGAAAGGCCGGGCCTGGAGTTTATCAGAGGCTCTAGGGGATTCCTATTTTAGTCTCTAGTTTGTAGTCCAATTAGTACCATTATTTTTTTTCACACTTAAATTGTCCCATATTTAGACAAGTTGGTTTCTTGGGTCCACTTTTTTACCCTCTGATATAAGATGTTCCAAGTTCATCTTGTATTTTCCCTGCCTCAGTCCTAGAATTGGCCATTTCTCCAAGAAGCCCTGTAACTTTTTGATGGAGAATGGTATTTAGAAACAAAATCTCAGCTCTGGGTGTGCTTATTGCATTGACGATTGCTGCTTCCAGCAACGGACAAAGCTAGAAAACATTGATATTTGTGCATATTCGTGCCTCTACTTTCGTGTATATATATTTATTTTTCTGTATCTATTGATTAACCTATCTTGAAAACAATGAGTTCACATGAATTTCTTTAATTATAATCAACACTGCAGGTTTATTCTGTATTTCCCTCTTTCTATTCTGGTTTCTATTTCACTATTCTGATAATGAGAAACCATTATCTTTAATGTATTTACTTATTTGCTCATTCCCCTTTATGAAACCAACCCACTGTACTATAGTCCTCTGCAGACCAGTTCCCCACCAGGCCAAAGCTGTCTAGCTAGGGTCCAAAACCTCCCTGGGCCTCTGCTGCCCCTTGTCAGCCACTTTCGTCATGTGGGCTCTGAAGTGTGGCCACCATTTTCACTTAGACTTTGGGACTGAATTATTCAGGGATGAAAGAAAGAGGAAAGGCTATCCATTGTTCACTTGTTTTGGTTGAACTGTAACTTACATATGGTAAAATGCACATGTCTTAGGTGTTTAACTCAATGAAATTTTGTCTTGAACACCCATATAATCATCCAAATTAGGCACTCCAAAAAGCTTCCCAGATACACCCACCCCCAAAGAACCACTATTCTAAACTTTCCCCATAGATCAATTTTGTTTATTTAATTTTTTTTTGCTTAGTCAAACAATTTTTATTAAATTAATGGTCAGCAGTAAAAGTGCAATTATATAAAAGCCTCATGTTTCTCATGTTTAATCTGTTTTTCACTGTCTTTACTTATAAGGCATTGAAGGTGGGCTCCACTGCCTGAATCTTCTTTCTAGTAGTGGAATAAGGTACATATTGTTCTAAGGTACCACTCACATTGAATTTATGGCTTGTCCAAATAAATTTATGAGCAATAGGTGATTTGTTGTTGGCGGATCATCAATCATACATCGAAGTTTAGCAATGCCATTGAGGCAGAACGATGCTTCCAACCACATCCCAGAATGTATTTTTGCCATTCATTTCAGTAGTATATATTTGACAGCCAAAAATTGCTTATTGTCTTCATAGTATTTGTTGCCATATTTGTCTTCCCCCATTAATAGACCAACTCTCCCATCATTTGCCCTGAGAAACATTCTTAGGAGGCTGCTGTGACTATGGATTTGCTGCAGTCCAGGCTTCAAGATCTGCACAAACTTCATTTTGTCCCCTTTTGCTTATTAATTTTTAAACCCTTTTTATTTTGAAATGATTTCAAATGTATAGAAGAGTTGCAAGAATAATATAAAGAACTCCTCAAATCCCATCACCCAGGCATAGCATGCTTTAACATTTTGCCTCTTTTTTGTGCATTTGTGTACTTTCTTTTCTGAAAATGTAACATTGGTAGAATACTATTATCTCATCTATAGAGCTTCTTCATAGTTCTCCAGTTGTCTTAATGATATCTTTTATGGCAAATTTTCACTTTGATCTAGGTTCCAATTCAGAATCTTGTATCACATTTAGTTGTCATGTCTCTGCCTCTTTTAATCTGGAATAGCTTTTCTTTGTCTACTAAAGCATTGATTTTTTTTTTTTAAGAGTATAATTGTTTTGAAGTTGTTTTGTATAATGCCCTTTAGTTGGTTTTATCTGATTTTTTTTCCTCAGGCCCTTTTGGCAGGAATACTACATGAGTAATGTTGTGTCTGTCTTTAATACGTCATATCAGGAGGGACCTGATGTCAGTTTATCTCATTATTAGGGATAAACCTAATAATGACCTGACCTATATCATTTGGGTAAGGTGGTCCTGCCTTCTTTCTTTGCTTTAAAGGTACCATTTATAATTAAAAAGCTTTGAAGAGATACTGGGGGACTTTGTAAATATCCTGTTTCCCCTCAGACTATTGTCCAGTTGTTTCAACACCCATTAATGATTCTTGTCTGAATTAACTGTTATTGTAATGCTTGCAAGATTATTTTCTAGCTCAATTATTCCTTTTATATTTATTAGTTTTGGCATCCTACTATAAGGATGAGCTTTCTTTGCTCCCCTATTTACTATTAGTACATAATCATGGATTTTTATTTTACTCAATGGGTTATAATCTACTACTGTCATGATTTATTTTGATTCTCAAATTCTTCCTCGTTTAGCTAATGGGAGCCCCTGCAAGCTGGCTCCTGTGTCCTTTTGACTTGTTCCCATCATTCTTTGATCCCTTCCTCACTTCCTGGTACAAAAAAATGTTCCAGGTTCAAATTGTTCTTTCCTCACCCCAACCCTGGAATCAGCCATTTGTCTGAGGAACTCTAATTCCTCTTAGTTGAGCAGTGTTTAAAAACCAAATTCTGTGCACCAAGTGAACTCATTGCTTCTGGGGTGACATTGCTTCTAGGCAACCTGTATGTGTACATAAAACTTGGAGTCCATGCTGGTACCTCGAATTCTAATCTAGCGTCCACTGGGTTTCTCTTTACCTTCCCTAATTTTATGTTTCTGTGTCCCTCATCTACAGTGAAAATTCTGGCTTCCAACAATATTGATGTAATTTCCTTATTGCCATTGTATGTCATAAAATATAAACAAAGTACTTTCAGAATCAATACATGTATACCATGAAAGAAAAGAAACTACTGAATAGTTAAGATGGGGGTTTTTTTGCAATTCTTTTGATTTTTTGCACTTTGTTCAAAAGTTACTGTGATTGGTTCTTTTTTTTTTTATTTTTTACATCCTTCAGAATAGTTGCATTACTAATTTGAAATAAAATTTGCCTATTTTTGAGTTTCTTTTTTTTTTTTAGAGACAGAGTCTCATTTTGTCACCCTTGGTAGAGCGTCATGGCATCACAGCTCACTGCAGCCTTCAGCTCCTGGGCTTAGACGATTCTCTTGCTCAGCCTCCAAAGTAGCTGGGACTATAGGCGCCCTCCATAATGCCCGGCTTTTTTTTTTATGTTGTTGTTGTTGTTGCAGTTTGGCTGGGGCCAGCTTTGAACCTGCCACCCTCGGTACATAGGGCTGGCGCCGCCCCTATTTTTGAGTTTCATATAAATAGTGCCATACAATATTTACTCTTCTGTGTCTGGCTTTAATTCAATATTATTCTTTTTTTTTTTTTTTACATTTCTACTTATTTATTTATTTATTTTTATTGAATCATAACTGTGTACATTAATTCAATCATGGGGTACAGTGTGCGGGCTTCACATACAATCTGAGATATTTTCATCAACCTGATTGACATACCATTCATGATATTTTCTCATTTACTATGTGAAAACATTTTTGATCCGTATTTAGAAGTTTTCTTCTGACCCTTCAAATATGCACCACAAGTGTGATCTCACCCTTTGTCCTATCTCCCCCCACCCTCTCCCTCCCCTTCCCTCCCTCTCCCCTTTCCCCGTCTTCTTGTGCAATAATTGGGTTGTAGCCTTCACTTGAAAGATATAAATTTGCCTCGTATTAGGGGTGTATACATTGGATACTTTTTCTTCCATTCTAGAGATACTTTTCTAGAGAACATGTTCCAGCTCCATCCATGTAAATATGAAAGAGGAAAAGTCTCCATCTTTCTTTAAGGCTGCATAATATTCCATGGAATACATGTACCACAGTTTATTAATCCATTCATGGATCATTGGGCTCTTGGGCTTCTT